>JAANSP010004210.1:0-10431 GCA_036850745.1 Homidia socia
TGCAGCATTCGAAATCAGTTCAACTTTCTCATTTCCATTACATCTGGAGACATTTGTCGCAAGTTTTTTTTGGGTGATACGATTATATACATTATGAAACGATTGCAATGTTCAGTTCATCCATCAACCCATGCATACACATCACCACAACTTTATATATTTCCAACTGCCTCAAAACTTGCTCCGTTCTCGTTTTTAATTTAAAACTTGTCTGGTTCTTTAAATGTTTTCTACCCAAGTGCCTGCATTATACTATTATTTAGGCACCTACATCTTGTGTACGCGTACGTGGTCATGCCTGATACGCTTGCAGGAAATGTCATTTTATTTGAGCAGTTTTTGTGTACTTTCTTCTCTCGTCTCCATGCTTTGTTTACACAAGAAATATAATATAGAGTCAACTTTCTGCCCACGCCTGCATTATTCTTTCTTATCATTTTCCAATTTCATACATTACGTAAAAGTTCAGCTTTCAGCTTCTGTTGAGATTCTTCTTTGGAATGAAAATTTTAAAGACCATTTAATGAATTGCTTTATGTAAACCACCACAGGAGACTGTAATGCCATAAATAAATAAAACTAAATAAATGAAATAAAAACCAAATTGTAGGTAGTTTTCTGATGGAACTACATTTTCCTTTTAGGAAACTATTCTTTGCACAGTAAGGTGCTTAGCTATCCTAAAAGCCCATTAACTGGAGAAGAAAAGTCCAAATAAATGGGATGTTACAAAGCTATCGAACATAATTTAAACCGAAAAAGCAGGTGGTGGTGAGTACCATTAGCATTTGCAAACAGACAGGACAGAGATTGCGGTTCACCGTTTAATAGTCTTTTATCAGAAAACCTAAATATACATAAAGTAGCTCGTCGTGTAATTAAAATGTTTGAGACTACAAATTTACCAAGACTTGGTTTACCAGCGTCATCACCACTCCGTCATTTGCATCAAGTCTTTTGATGTTTGTTGCAAAGCTAGTTCAACATTACCAAATACCACTATGCGTGGTAGCGGTGCAATGGTGTTTTCCGACTGGAACAGCGAGACAGCGAAAAATAGAAAATTAATGTAAATAAATATAGTTTGTTCATGCAAACCTAAAAGATTTTGATGATTGCTAAAAAAGTGCTTCACATCAACAACGTGTTATGCAAGACATACTTCCTCTCCCACAATGCACTTGTTACAAGTCACTCAACCATGATGACGATGGCGATGATGATGATGTAAAATGTCTATTCATCTTGATCCTGACCTTTGACATTTTACAATAACAGCCAAAAACATATATAATGCCTGGTAATGCAATGCAGTAAAAGCGATACATTAGGTGCATTTGCATGACCATTTTACTGTTGCGTGTAGTAGTAGTGTGCCTACGATGTGTGTATTTTTTATGCAATTTAGATATAATTTGGTCAAAGTGCTTGTGGGTCGTTTGCTACACCACAAAATCCCATAAATTTACGTTTCGCTTCACAAGACACAACTTATTTGAGTGACGTCTACATTAAAGATTCACCATCATCCAAGTTCACCCATTCAAACGTCACATTTGATACTTATCGTCTCTCTGTGGTGGCATGTTAAGCCGCACACTAGCACATTTTAGGTACTCAACGTACAAAAGTAACTTTGGCGTATGTTTTTAAAAAACCCAGTGAAACAGGATAATTCAGAACATGGAATGGAATACAAGGACAATAAAATGTAAACTATATATAGGTAGTATATATAATGGATGAATTTTTAGAAGCATTTTGCCGTGCTGTTTTTTTCACTGACTTTTCACTCCTCCACCTCAGCAGAAAGGATATATAAAGTCTTTTTAATGTTGATCCAGAGAGTGCGGAGCCTTCAAGTGGAAGGGTTCTATTCTGTAAGTAAAATAAATGGTGTACTCCGTACGTACAATGATAGGTTGATAGTATATAGTGAGAGGTACAAAGGTTTTTGCATGCACACGGGATCCGATCATCGGAACTTGATGTATGCATAATGGACAATGCATCGTTGTACTATATACTTTACTATAAATAGATATTTTCCGGAGTTCATGCTAATAATATGCTACTCTAATAGTTTTAAATGTTGGGATCAGAATATTTTGAGAAGAGTACAGAAACTATATATTCAAGTTCAAATAATGGACAATGCATCGTTGTACTATATACTTTACTATAAATAGATATTTTCCGGAGTTCCCAGTTTAACATGCTAATAATATGCTACTCTAATAGTTTTAAATGTTGGGATCAGGATATTTTGAGAAGAGTACAGAAACTATATATTCAAGTTCAAAAGGACGGCGAAACCACATCAACGTTGTTAGAATGCATGGCAAGTATTCAATCTACGTCAAGTTGATGTGGCCGGGATTTGAACCTTGAGAAGAAAGATTTAATTTATTTAATCCTTTTATACACTTATTATTATTATATTATAAGTTGTCTATAATGTTCTACATTGTGGCAAATCTTGTTTGCTAATTATCGTAGTTTGTGCACGTCTCTGCCTGGGCACATCTTCATATAGTGTGTTGATTCCATTTCATAATTAAATAAATTTATCAAACTGACTCGCAAGAGTACACCAACAATAACCATAAAAGGCTTTTGCATCATCATTCACACACAAGAATGCTGAATCATGTAATGGCAGTGTAAAAAGTTTACTTATGTAGAGGTTCACATTAAAAACGTTTTTCTTGGGAGAGATAAAGTTTTGGAGAAAAATACTTTGAAGTAAATGTGTACTAGGTATGCGTAAACTTTTTGACTTGATAACAACCAATCATTTTTCATTCCTGGAATTTTGTAAACAAACAAGAACATGATTAATCATTAATTTTCAATACATCAAAAACAGTTTATTTTACAGTAAGCTTGTCTTGTGAACACAGCCCAAAAGTTTCGCTTGTTCCCAAAATGGCAAACAAAGAAGCTGTGCTAATTCGAACGGGTAAATATTGTACATTCCTAATGTAAAGTTANGCTAATTCGAACGGGTAAACATTGTACATTCCTAATGTAAAGTTATTCAAAGCTCAAAACTTAATTTGTCATCTTATAAAAAAACTTTTTTATTACAGCTCGACAAGCAAAAATTGTGGGAGGTTCCTTAGCAGGTAATTAATTAAAAATTTATATTTTTGAGAAGAGAGAGAAAGCAAAAGCTTTTCTGTGCAGATAAATGTTTTGGAAATGCTTAGCTAAAATCAAATTGCCCTACTTTCTATAGGTTTACAGACCGTCATATAATGTTAGACATGCAAGAGTTGAAAAAATATTACTAATTTTTACAAAAATGTATTATGATGTATTCTTTGGTTTCATTTTTATTTAATTGACAGAAAAGGGTGAATTCCCCCATCAAGTGTTTTTGTCGTATCATGATGAATTCATCTGTGGTGGCTCCATCCTCAGCACATTGCTAATCCTCACAGCAGCACATTGTGTAAAATATAAGCGTCCTAACCGTCTGAAAATTATAGCAGGGGCATATGACCGTGGATTAAACGATACGGATTCGTTTTTTGGGTCGGGCAGCGAACAGATTCGAATGGCACGACACATTTACATGCATGAAAACTACGTTTGGGAAACGGACATCAAATCTGTGGTGGCTCCATCCTCAGCACATTACTCATCCTCACAGCAGCACATTGTGTAAAATATAAGCGTCCTAACCGACTGAAAATTATAGCAGGGGCATACGACCGTGGCTTAAACGATACGGATTCGTTTTTTGGGTCGGGCAGCGAACAGATTCGAATGGCACGACACATTTACATGCATGAAAACTACGTTTGGGAAACGGACATCAACGACATTGCAATAATTGTCCTGAGCACGCCACTTCAGTACACCTCCCACGTTAAGAATATTAGCCTTCCGAGGGAAAATGAAGAGTTTGAGGGATACGCGACAGTAACAGGTTGGGGTCGAACGGAAGAGAAAGGAAGTGTATCTGATATTTTAAGAAAGGTTAAGCTGCCCCTAATTCCTATTGAAAACTGTCGGAGAATGTATCGAAAAGTAAGAATGAAAGTTACGGATAACATGATGTGTATTGGAGTTGAAAACCAAGATGCATGCCAGGGCGACAGTGGTGGGCCCGCTACATGTAAAAGAAATGGATTGAAAGGGAGTGATTCTTTAGTACTTTGTGGTGTTGTGTCTCACGGATACGGATGTGGCAGAAAGGGATATCCGGGTATTTATACCAAAGTGTCAAATTATATTGACTGGATTCAAGATATCCGTAAGAAAATAACGTGAGTTGTACAAAAATGAATCATAAAATCTATCAAAGCAAATTCGATTACTAAAGAGTTGACATTAATTTTATGTGTAAAATAACTGGATTATTATAATTATAGCGCACGAGGAAAATGTCGCACAGACCATTTTCATTGTTCTTCAGGCTGCCTTCCCCGAACATTTTTGTGTGACCTTGAAACAGATTGTAAGGACGATGGGGTGGATGAGGAGTCTTGTATTTACATGACAAGCTGTCGCCGGAATCAATTCCGTTGCAATAATGGGCGCTGCATCAAACAAGAATATACTTGCGACGATATGGATGATTGTGGAGACAGGCAAGCGATGACATCACATTTTGTTTTATTTACTGTCACTGTAGAGGTGTGAATTGATGTAAATACTTTTCTTTGTGTATACAACATTTTTATTCATAGATCCGACGAAGATAAATGTCCGACTGAAAGTAAAACCTGTGTAGGAGGACAACATCAGTGTGGAACAGGAGGAAGATGCATCCCTGTAATAAATTTGACAGAGTATATAATCTAGTAGTGTAGTTTTTTCTAGGAATGCGCGATGCTGAGCATCATTTGGGATTTTGGAATGTATTTGCAACATTTAATGACAGCGTTTTTTTTTGTTACGACAGAGTGACTGGAGATGCGACAATGAAATAGACTGTGATGATTCTTCAGACGAAGAGGACTGCGGTGGTGGGACTGGAAACGATAACGAGCTAGACAGCAGCAGTACATCAATACCGGGAGGAGGATGGAGGCGAGGGAACAAAACAACGACAACAACAACAACCACACCAGCTCCTTGTTCCCCAGACCAATTTTTCTGCTCCAGAGATTTCCGTTGTATTCCATTACGCTGGCGATGCGATAACGATCGGGATTGTAGATCAGGCCAGGATGAGATAGGTTGCTCTAATGATAATGATTTTGGCACCAATGTCACCACTCCCACAACTAGCATACCCATTACGTCCACCTCAGTAGTCACTACTACTGAAAGGCCAAGGAGACCATCATGGGGAACTACTAGAGCAAGTACAACAACAGAAGCAACAATTGACATTGTGGTGAGCAATGTCAACCCAACTAGTACGAGCCTAATAGGAAATACTACGGGAGTCTGCTCACGTAGCCAATTTCAGTGTGGTAATGGACAATGCATTTCAAATGTGTTCCTATGTGACGGCGATTCTGACTGTAGTGACTCCTCAGATGAGGAGAATTGCGATTTGATAGCTTTAAGGCCTCGTTGCTCCACATACTTTTGGCAATGCAGCAATGGGGAGTGTATTTATCATCGTTTTGTATGTGACAGCGACTCAGATTGTACCGATGGTTCTGACGAATTGAACTGCGAGCAAAGTAATAGCAATGAAGCCGACGTCATTGTTAATAACCTGCTGAGAAGACGACGGCGGAGAGGAAAATCCTTTAGACGAGCTTAATTTAGAAAAATAACTATGAATATAAACTACTGATTTGTTGATTTGACGAGCTGTTTTACAATAAAAGACTGTGACAGACATGTTTCGGCTAGGTAGTAGAAGAGAGTATTTTCACATAATATTTTATCTCTCACTTTTGACTTAAATGTTCAGCTTGACAGACTCAATGAAAGAAGGTATTTCTATTATGCTAAACTTCAATTTTGAGACATTATGTTATAAAGGAGACAATTCTTTCACCACTGGGAAAATAAATGAAAAACAGTCGTATTTCCAACCGGAAGATTTTGAAGTACACGTGTACGAACTTTTACTTGTATTTTGGCAAGCATATAATCTATAGAAAGTTATTTTAGCAGTAAAATTAACTCATCAAAGGCACGGAAACCCCCGATTTTCATACAAAGCCAGTCATTCTTTAGAGGAGAGGAGCCCTCAAAAATAATTCTTGAACTGAAAGACTTGATAACAACATGCTTCTCTATCCATCTTAAAAAAGTAAAAAATAGGTTATCGTGTGACGGATATAGATTTGTTATTATTATCCTATAAACATTATGTAATAAAGGAGACAATTCTTTCACCACTGGGAAAATAAATGAAAAACAGTCGTATTTCCAACCGGAAGATTTTGAAGTACACGTGTACGAACTGTTACTTGTATTTTAGCAAGCACATTCTATAGAAAGTTATTTTAGCAGTAAAATTAACTCATCAAAGGCACGGAAACCCCCGATTTTCATACAAAGCCAGTCATGTTTTAGAGGAGAGGAGCCCTCAAAAGTAATTCTTGAACTGAAAGACTTGATAACAACATTCTTCTCTATCCATCTTAAAAAAAGTAAAAAATAGGTTATCGTGTGACGGATATAGATTTGTTATTATTATCCTATAAAAAGGTTTTTATATTATTATTATTAGTATGCTTACAGAAACAAGCTAGCAATGGCTGAAATCTGCTTTCGTTCAGCATCACTCATCGCACCATGATCATTAATTCCTGAAGCATCACAAAAAATATGTTTTTTATGGATGAAATGCTAATTCATGAGAGTGGCGCATACTAAACTGGTATGTTCTGCCAAACGACAACACTACACAGGCATTCCATGATGATTGATCGACTTACCTTACATCATACATGTCGGCCTTCAAAAAAAGCATTCCATTCGCTGTGTAACATTGGTTTTTTATGGAAAAGAATTATTTATTGTAGATCAAATCTGAAAACACTATTATTTGCGGTTTTACAGAGGGAAAGCATCTTGTTAACGATGTGTTTTATGCCTTCATCTTGAATCCACTACTGCTTTTCATGTTGGAAATTTTGAGGGGGTTAATGGATTCAAAACTTATCGCTCTCCCCCTCTCTCTCTGGCACCAAACAATAAAAATAAAAAATCTATATCCTCCCCCACCCAGCAAATAAAAATCCTTCTAGACGTAAAAGCATTAATAATTATAAGTATTAGGATTTTGGGCATTCATTGCTGTTTGCGTATAACTGCTTGTATGAGGTATTCATGTTGACAAGTTCGATTTGTCACTTTCAGTTTTTCCTGGCATGAGTTTCCAAACAATTTTATATGGGCGAGTTGGGGTTTTGCATGGCTTGATAACGGATCTTCTTCCTTCTCACAACAAGATATTTGCGTCACCACGCCATCAACACAAAGTACGTCTACTGTCGCCCTTTCTTTCTCAGTTCAGTCAGACTTGATCTGAAAACCTTTGACGGGGAAATAAGGAAATGCAGAATGCGAGAACATCCTCTTTAATAACAGTTATAATCACAAGGTTACACGTCGTGGGAAAACAAGGTCATTTGACGGGGACAGGAAAGTCACTTGTTTTTACTTGAAAAGAATTTCAAAGACAAACATTTCATAAATTATGTGCTCGGAGAGAGAGAGTTTTGTACAAGTTGAAATAAGAGTTTAGTAAAAGAAATTTTATAACTTTGCAGGAACAGTTTTTTATTATCGCAATTACGACTGTGTGACCCTTTATTGAAAGTAAAGACTAAAAAGTTGAGACCTCTGAATGAAATGTGAGCCATGGGACCTGCAAATCCTGGAATTGTCATATAATATATCATGATAGATATCGTTGGCATCCCGCTGACATCTTGAATTGCTCCTGATCTCTCTACGTTAATAATGGCATATAGGTATATATAATCTTTACAAATATTCTTTCAAGTTTGCAATCATAATATATACTACCTACTGTAGAAATAACTTTATATGATTTGGAATCTAGGCAGATTTATTACTATTATACTCCAGTGGCTTGAATAAAATTTCATCAACCAAAATTCAGTGTTTATATAACACATTGACAACATGGGGCCTCTTCACCTTTTTTCATCTTTCCATGAATTTTTCTTTTCAAAAAAGAGTTTAATATTTAGGGGTTGTTTACTCTAAAGCTCTAAAGTCTACATCCATATGTGTATTCCTGGTACATTTAAAGTTTGGAAGTTTGAAAGCAATCTGCAAAAGTTTATTAGTTTTTAGAATAAAGATAGCATGTTATGTACCATTTTATTAAAGAACAACAATGCAAACAAATAGGGATTTTCTGAGAAGTGCTAGCAAAGAGGGGCGATATAAAAAAGTGAATAGAGAACTTCCTTGAAGTTGGGATCAAAAAAACTTGAGAAATGTAGACTACAGTTACTACAGTGTTTAAAAACGCAAGCAAATTTTAATATATAGTAAAGTAAAAAAAACGTTTGAAGAGCTCTCACGAATCTAAAATGCCCAGTTTATTAAATACTAGATACTAGTACCACATCAGTACCACCAGACTCGATTCTCAGTATTGGACGTTAGAGTAAATACATAAACGTTATTTTGTAAAACTATTTCCATGTTTTTCATCAAAACAAAACGCTATTTGGGTGATGTTTCAAAAATAGAGCACTTTAGCTTTGTTACTAATTGTTTCAGCAAGTTGATTTATCTTCAGGTTTCACCATATTCCCCATATTTTTAATACCAATCATTGAAAATTTAACTACCAATAGTAGCGTACAAACAACCGTCAATAGCTTGGTAAATTGATACGATGCAAATTCAGCTTCATGAATCAAGCAATAAAAGCATACATTTGTAAGCATTTCAAAGTGAGTACTGATACATACTCCATTCGGACCCTTCGTACACATCTGTTGAAGGAAAGCTTGTACTTTCCCCAGAAGTAGTATTGAAAGTCTGGTGTATAAATCTTTTCCGGTTTGCTGTTGCCATCTAGCATCTGTCTTTCTATCCATTTTTGCGTCGGTTTGCTTTCTCCGGGTTCTCAAAATCCCACTCACAGATATCATCACCGACAAAAGCGAGACCACCCAACCAGACAGCAACAATATGCTTCACTATTTCCATTTTACCCACTTTAATTCTAACCCTTTAAGAATAATTTCAGCTATTTTGCTTTGTTAGTTTATCTTAAAAATAAAAATCCTGTGGGCATTATACTCCTTACTCGTATGCATTATTTGTTTGATTAGAGTTGACCAACATCGTATGTCGTGCTGTATAGTATCAATGTCATTTTTACAGTTTTACAACTTTATATGGTGCAAGCTCAATAAATAGGAAGCAAAAATATCATAGTTTGTGATATCTGTGGTCTCAAAAGTACATTTCGTAACGTTAGACAAAATAAAACCACTGCGGCAAGTAAAAACAAAGCAAAAATATATTTAAAAATATCACTTACTTTTAAAATTCATAAAAAAATTCTACTGCACCAATTTCATACTTTTTAATGTTTATATAGCCTCGAGANAAAAGTACATTTCATAACGTTAGACAAAATAAAACCACTGCGGCAAGTAAAAACAAAGCAAAATATATTTTAAAATATATTCAAAATTATTACGTACTTTTAAAATGCATAAAAAATTCTACAACACCAATGTCATACTTTTTAATGTTTATATAGCATCGAGAATTTAAGATTCTGCTTGATAACAGTCGTTGAAACTGCAACAAACCGCAAATTCTGAACATGACGTACACAGACATACACATGCGAATCCCTCTCCGTTTGTTTTTGTTTTATTGCTAACATTACAGATAACAGTCGCTGCAACAAACCGCAAAGTCTGAACATGACGTACACAGACATTCACATGCGAATTCCTCTCCATTTGTTTTTGTTTTATTACTAACATTACATATATGACTACACACGATAAAATTTCAACAAACGCAAAAAATAGTGTGCTCACTCATGCAATTGTAACGATATCATTGTTTTCACTCTTCACATTTGGCTCAGTGATAGTCCATCCAAACTACCACCATGTGATAATTTTAATTTCTGGCAATGCATCTGTGCTGGCTTGCATGAAAACTCTTTTACAATGGACATAGATCAGTACAAAAATGGGTGCATATACAATATGCATACAGAACGCCTAGACCGAGTGTGCGTAAGTGACTTTTTCCAAATCTCTCATCTCTCTATATGCTTCCATTCAACAAGGCCAAACCTATGATGTTTCATTGTTGAGAAAAATACAATAGATATAATTTTTATGTAAGCTTATGTTTTCAAATCTGTTTAAAATATTGTGTCCAACCCACACTTTTTTCTATTTTTAATTTTAAGCAGACTCCATATTATTTCCGGCAAAAACGTTTCGTAATAGCGATTGTGTATGGTTGAAATTTCAAATATTTAAGTTT
>JAANSP010004213.1:0-10426 GCA_036850745.1 Homidia socia
TTTTATTATTAGATTCTCTGCAGTATGAAAAAAGGGTAAATGCTTGGTAACAAGTAACAACGCTAGTCGGAGGTGACTAATAATGATAAAAGTTTATTAATTTAGAAAAAAATAACCATCACTGTAATAATTGCAAAAATATCAACTTTCATTGTTTTTTTTATTTTGTATGACGCATTATTAAGCACTTTTACTTATCATATTTTTTTGGCATCATTATCATTGCATTACTTCATACTCTGCTGGAGCAAAGATAAAAAGTGGGTGACTGCTGGACACTGGAAAATTGCAGTGTTTTATCTGCTAACTAGCTATTGCTACTGGTGATACGTGTCGTCGTTGGGGTTAGAAATATTTCAAAAGATTGGATCTACACCCACACATTCTTTACACAGTATCTAAAGTTGTTTTGCAAAATGAGTAGAGACTAATAATGGCGGTGGTGGGTGGGCGATTAATTCATGATAATGAGTAATGGGTGTTTACGTAATTGTTTGGTTGTTTACTTAATTAAGTTATTTGAACTGTGAATGTGACTTAGTATGACCTATTAATTTTTTGTTTGGCATTTTTGATGGTAA
This sequence comes from Homidia socia, assembly GCA_036850745.1. Lineage (NCBI taxonomy): Eukaryota > Metazoa > Arthropoda > Collembola > Entomobryomorpha > Entomobryidae > Homidia > Homidia socia. The sequence continues at coordinate 582 of JAANSP010004213.1, forward strand.
ATATTGTAGTTGATTAAATTGAAACACTTCATTATCCCATGACATCAAGTCTTTACAATCCATCATTCATTGAAATTATTAAATGACATGGAATTTAAATGTGTCCGGGAAATGGTTCTGGTGAAAGGTGCTTACTGCTTGTGAACGGCTCTTCATTCAGACATCCTTGTATTTCTGTTTTCACAAATTGTTATATGCTCTAATTTTTAGAGTGCAAAAAATTGTATTATACCTAAAGTACAAAGTTAATATAAATACATGAGAATCCGTCACTTTAAGTGAGCATATCAAAAAATATGGAGTACGTGTCAAAAATTTCTAGAAATTAAAAAAAAACTTTTCGCTTCAATACACAAGTATTGTTTTCTTTACAGGTTATGTTGCGTTTTAAAAGCAATTGCAAAATTATTTTAATATTTTATCATTGATCAACTTGGTAATTTATGAATTTCAAAAACCAACTTCCAATAATTTATTGGTGTTTGGAATACGCTTAATTATTGTGCACATGTATTTTAGCCTGTAAGATATTTTTCACTCTTAGCTTTGGCTTTATGCGCTGAACAGCACAATTTTCCGTATTAGTTGTGTATGTGCCATTTGCAAATTAATATCACGGAGAGAGAAGACTAGAGCTGATAATAGACAAGCATGGCGTTGGTGGTAATACAGGATTGACAGGTTTCTTTTTTTGTGCTGGAAAGCATGCATTTTTAAATCAATATAAGTTTTCCACACTTGATGATGAGAAAAGCTTTTACTGCAAAAGAATAATTGAGTGGTTCTTCCATATTGCAATGGAAAGTTATAAAAATTAATGCATTTACACGAGTTGGAATACATACAGATTACAAAGACACTACTTTCCATTGTGTTGAGCTATTGAGCATCATCCGTTCGGTTTCCCTTCTTTCGCTCTCGGTTTCTTTTTTGCATTTCTCTGCAGTAGGCAGACTAGTCATACTTATCAGTGGCGGTGGTAAAGCCAGAGAGTGCCTCTCTTTCTGCCCTGTTTGCCCATAACATTCTTGTCTACGAATAGATAGGGTGAACTACTTTTTGCTCGTGTTCAATGCTTGCTGATATGCTACCGCACTGCAACAGTGGTAATAATGATGAAATGAGGATTCTTATCACATAATACGTTAGGTAGTACCTATTTTTTGCCACAAAAAAAGTTGGTCTAGCAGTAATGGGAAAAATTCTTTCGCTAAAATGAAACTTTTTTTTAGACATTTTCAGTCTAATATACAAGTTCCACAAGAATGTACTCGTAGAATTTTTTTTAAACGCCATCACTTTCTCCGAGCCTTGTACTTGAAGGAAGGGATTTCCCTTGTTTCCATATATATCCTCATTTCGTATGCTTGCTTGCCAAATACAATGTGACCCACAACAATCTTACATCACGTCATGTCGTTGCTGAACGTGACAAGCAAAAGGAGATCCAAGTATGTGATACGCTCTTCTAGAGTTGGGTACACATGCATGAATTCTTGAAGGGGAGCGAAATAAAAATATAGAACAATTCTTTCTTGTATCATTAAAGTAACAGTGTAATGTCGGATGACATGTACGTACATTCATCCGTGTAGATAAATATTACACAAAACACATTAAATGGACACGTATAATAACTTCTATTCTGATAAACACATCCAATATCTGGGGAGAAAAGCATTTTTAGATAAAGGGGCAAACAAATGGATTACGTAACTAATAGGTAAAAATATTATGTTGACTGTGGGATTTTGCTTAATTTTTTTTCGTTATCCCGGAGAAAACATAGTTTGCTGATAGCCAAAGGTACGTTTATCCTTTGTTGACATCATGTTGAAACCTTCACGGTTAAAAAACACATTAGTTTGCTGTTTGCATGGCGTGCTTCTTGCGTTAAAAATATATTCTCAATTCTCATTTTGCATATTTTTCAGCACAGCTTGACGAGATAAACTTACCAACTTTTAAAGAAACGTGTCCGTTTCTCTTTACTTTCTCCATTTTTGCAACAAAAGCTGAATCACAAATAATAAGCAATCGTATGTACTTTGTACCTTAACAAGATACCAACTTTCAAGCAACTTTCAAAAATGTGATGAAATAAGCTTCAAAGATCAGAGGACATTCTAAATATTGTCTGATATCCTAATGCAAATTGGTGGAGGGCACATGCCAAACATACAGCTTCTTGGTTGGTTGCATTCATAATATCATAATATCATCATGTGCATTCTCATTCTTACACATCGCTTCAGCCCATGTATGAAGACCTACAGCAACAAAGAAAGAAACAAACTTACACCGGGTGCTGGCTGATATATAGTAGCTGCTACAACAATAGCACGTACTAGGCCGGAGAATTGAGGTCTAGAAAAGATGAAAATTGACAAGGAAACTGTCCGACTACAAATCGCAAAGCGTTATTTGTTATTTCACAATCGCAACTCTCTGTGATGAAAAGAAGAAGCAGAGTTTTTTTCTTCCTACACGCTTTCCGCATTTCCTTCCCTGCCAGCTCTTGTGTACATTTTCCATCTCTCTAATAGAGAGTCTCTATAATAAAGCTGCGAAAATGCAGAATATTGAACAACGAACGCCCCCTCAAGGCTAGCTTACCACCACCACCAGCAGCACCACCACCAATGCTCTCTCCCAAATAGGAACAATACATACAAAAGCTGCACATAATAGTCATTATAACGTCTACTAGTACAAACGCTCAATAGGGGAAGGAAAGTATGTACAGCAGCAGCAGCTAGCAAACGAGCACGGGAAAAATCTTTCTCTCTACTACGACGAACCTCTCTTTTCTCCTGTCTTTTTATTCCATTACTCATACTTTCCTAGAGACCTCTCTTCCAAAACCCATTCTCTCACTTCATCTTTCTTTAACAAACCTTACATGCATTATATGGGATCCTTTCACAAGGAAAAAAATGAATAAGTATTGGGTAGTTTAGTTGTAAAACGGTCCACTATTCTACATGGTGTTCCCGGTTGATGCTGCTGCTGTTGTATTTTAGCAAAGCTTGCTGCTAGCAGATTTTCACGAGTACCAGTATCATTATGAGCAGCAGCAGCATAGCAGCAATGGTAGCAGCTTGCAAAAAAGGAGAGAAAACAGTTGTATAATATCTACCAAAGTTGTATCATCTATATAGATGCATCAAAATGGTGAAAATAGGTGGCAAACTTATAGCCAAAGCAATAATAATACAAGAAAAGAGGTACAATGTTGGTGGAGGTGGTAGAAAGAATAATAATACCATTTTGATATAAGAAAAAAGAGAAACGGAAAGAGAGAAAGAGGGGGAGAGAGAGGAGAGAGAGCCGAGAGAGGATAGAGCTTTGAAAAACCATAAGAAGCGGAGAAGACTTGTCCTACCATTCTTCTATGGAAATAGTGATAAGACGAAGAAGTAGAGTTTACAAAGGAATTACATAGCATGCCATTGCTTAAACTGGTGTGTGGTATGCATTAAAGTCAGCAACAAGAGCAGAGAGCAACAGCAGCAGACACAAGTAAATGAAACTACTACTACTACTACTACTTGTACCAGAAGAACAACTGCCAGGGCAGCAAGCAAAACTAAAAGGCATCATCATGTGAGAAGCATAAGTGAGGGTATGATGAGAGCGCCGACGCGAGTACCCAATTCGGTAGGACACACAAGACACAACTAGAGTCGACACGATCCTCAATCTTTAACCTTTATACTGTGCTTCCCCATTTACTTGTTCAGTAGTAGCTCTGCTGATAGCAAAGAGGACGAAGACGAAGAAGTGAGCGGTAGAGAGCGAGAGGGAGAGAGAAGTAAGTATACAACGACGACCACGACGACAACAACAACAACGCAACGACGACACCACGTCCTATACATATGCAATTCACTCACATTCGCACACACCAAAAATACTAGAAAATAGCGAGCTTAATACAGAAAGTTGTGGTGGTGCTGGTGCTTACTTGCTTCCTTACTTGTGCTCCAAGCATCAAAAACCTTATAGTCACCATCACACACACATAAAAACTCGGCAGATATTCGCAAACGCTCTGGTTTTTCAGAGCTTCTTATTAGTCAATGTGGACAGTCAAGTAAAGTTGCTGAGGAAGACTAAAGGAGAAGACAGAAAAGGGAGAGCATTTCATCAGTCATCATCATCAACATAGTAGGCATTACCATTTTACACTGGCACTCGCTCACACACAATCACACAAAAACATTCTCTCTTCTGCTGCACGCAGTTGATTTTGGTACAGAGACACACATCTCCGTTTAAGGAAGATAAGCTATAAAGACTGCATTATTCTCTGGCAAAAAAATCTATTAAATAGAGACGAGCATTGATCGTCACTGGCAGCATTTTCCCAAACAGTCTGAGAATTATCAAAAAAAGTAAATAACAATTATACTGTAGAGAGATACCGCAACATTTCGATTGCACGAAGCAAAGACTAATACCAAAATAAAAACATTTCAAGCAAATGCACAAGGAGAAGAAGACGAAAAAAATATCCTGCTGAATAGTATTTTTTTCTTGTTCTTTCACCATCCACACTGGTCCTGCTAGTCAACCAAAACAAACTCACGACATACCTAAAAACAAAAATTAAAATAACTGTGTCAAAATTTTTTGGTGTGCGGCAACATCAGTGATTGCGACATTTTCTTAATTCTTTGTACTTTTGTACTTATGTATCCTGCGAAAACGAATAAATTATTATTTTTATAACAGAAAAAGGACACAACTCTGTGTGGACACATGACAGATTGAATTCTCATTACACTTTTATAAGCTCTTTTTTAAGAAAAAAAGAAAATTGTTATTGTATGTAAATTGGGGAGAGTGAGAAAAAAGGAAACATTGTATTAATTACAGTCACGACCTATTGACTCATTTACATATTTACATTTGGTCTTCGTCAGCCTCTTTCTTTGTTGTTGCCGTTGTTGTTGTTGTTGTTGTTGTGTGAAATTGCTAGTTTCAAATGTACTTATGTATCCTGCGAAAACGAATAAATTATTATTTTTATAACAGAAAAAGGACACAACTCTGTGTGGACACATGACAGATTGAATTCTCATTACACTTTTATAAGCTCTTTTTTTAAGAAAAAAAGAAAATTGTTATTGTATGTAAATTGAGGAGAGTGAGAAAAAAGGAAACATTGTATTAATTACATTCACGACCTATTGACTCATTTACATATTTACATTTGGTCTTCGTCAGCCTCTTTCTTTGTTGTTGCCGTTGTTGTTGTTGTTGTTGTGTGAAATTGCTAGTTACAAACGGAGCACGAGTTTTTTTTCTCCACGTTATTCAGCGTGTTTTAATATCAAGCGCATACCTAACGACGTAATACGTATATTTTCTGCCGAGTAAGTTTTTTGTGCTAAAAGTGAAGTGCTGTCGCCTTTTACTGTATCATATCAGAGGAGAGAAGAGAAAGAGATCACACACACGGGCATAAGTCAGGCAACGAAAAAAAAGAAAGAGAGGGAAAGAGGGACACGCCACTGGGAACTAAACGGAAACTGCAGAAAAAAACAGAGAGATAGCGAAAAAAGGGAGACGTTGGTGGAGTGAGAAAGACAGAAAGAGAGCAAAAACTACATAGATCATACAAGCTAGTTGTAGTAGCTGCATCAGCACAGACTTTTTAAAAGTACTCGAACAGTTTTCCTTTCACATATCCACACACGAGTATACAGACAGATATACATAACTATTTACTACGTGGTGTACTGCGACTTTTTCTTCTTCTACATTATTTCGTGAAAGTGCTTTTCTCCGCTATAAAGCGATGTAGGATTAATGATGCCACTTTTCGGGAAAAAGGACTCAACCAAAAAGTCCAAAAAGGAGGGCAAAGAGCAAGAGAAGTCGACCCCATCTCTCGAGGATAAATACGACCTGAAAGATGTTTTGGGAACGTAAGTTGTTCATCATAATTATCCTAGCAATAATCCCACACTTGTCTTTTTTATTCCCTTTAATCATCAGAAACATCATCTTCATTATGAGAAATAAAACGTTTTTTAACTTGAACGAAAAAATGCATGCTATTTCACAACAACTTATATACCTTTAGTCGTACTTATAATTACAGTAGAGAACTAAACGGCAGTATCGTTTTATGGAAAAAGGAGTCGTCGTACGTAATGTATATTTTGAAATGCAAATTTCTACCATAGTTGCTCTTTTCTATAAAATAAAGTCCAGTATTTGTTTGTTTCACGCTGCACTGTAGTCACATGCAAAAAATATGAATGGTTTCGCGTGCTGCTCCTCTCTCTCTCTCTCACACACACAAGCAGTCTGCCTTTGATGATAAAGAAAGATGATTCTACAATGTGTGTTGTTTGTTGGTCTTCTCCCTTATTTTTAATCTACATCTCATCTGAATATGTGAATCCATGAATCATGAATCCTTGTGTTTTTTCCCTGTACAGGGGAGCGTTTTCTCAAGTGCGACTTGCCCAGAGCAAGGAGGATCCATCCGTGATGTATGCGATCAAAATCATAGACAAAAAAGCTCTCAAAGGCAAGGAAGAGTCACTGGAAAATGAGATAAAAGTCTTGAGAAGGTAAGTCTCCTTATAGATTCCATTTTTCTTTCATCTTCATGCTAAACAAAACATGGGGTATCCTTAGATTTTGCTCTCTCTCTCTGTGAACTTTTTTCACAAAGAATATAAAATACATAATACGATTTCGCTGAGAATTCGCCAACAACATGATCCATGTTATTTACCTCAAAACACTTTTTTAAACTTCATTTTGCAAACATATGGCTCCTTTCATGCTAATAATGTGATTAGGTTTTTAGTTTTTTATATGGCAAGTATAAGATGATATTAAGATGCAAATGAATAAGCAATTGGAAAAAATACATACATTTTTGTCAAATTCAGTTGTCAACAAGGCCAGATTTAGGTATCGTTTCGCAATGTATGTATGCTTTTTCTTCTTTTTTCTTATCCCTGGTTTTTTCTTATTCTTCGTCTTCTTTTCATATGATTTGCACGCATTTGGGTTTACGCCATAAAAACGTGGGGATATTCACAATCATTCATGAATGTGTGCATCCACAATTCCACAGTTGATTTGAACAAAACATCAACAGCAGCAGCAGCATCACCACCACCACCACCACCATCAATATCATATTCGTATTAAAAATATGGTTATACCTACGTACATCCATATATTGATAATATCTGTGCAAAAAGTAACATCATGCGTTTCATTCGACAACAACAACAGCAACAACAACAACGATTTTTTTGAGCCACCACCACCACCACCGTCATATCATTCATTCATTCTTACTGTTACATTGTCTTAGGTTTTGTTTACCTCTGTCGCTGTTGCTGATACTCAATATGACTACAAATGTGAGATTAAGATTACGCAGCAGCTGAAGGCGAAACCTGATAAAAAGTAAAACTTTACTTTTAGGAAAGTATAGCCAGAGGCAGGCTAGATGATAGAACGACGACGATGAATTAAAAAAGAAGAATACTTATAACATGGCATGTGAGCTCTCTATGAAAACACTCGGTATTGATTTGGATAAGTTGCATGTTGTGTAGCATGCATTTTTCTACTTACATAAATGAATTCATATATAAGTATATTTTTATATGAGTTATTTGAAGCCTTCTTCTACTTTTCTTTGATGCCACATTACTTGTGTTGTGGGTTCGTATAGAATATATATATAGAGCTCTCTCTCTCTCTCTCGCTAACTACCTACCTTTCTAAACAAGACAGGTAAAGTGTACTTGGACGCGTGTTTAAGGTTATGTAGGTAGGACACACGAAAAAAAATCTACAAAGTAACGCAAGCGAGCAGCGAGCGAGCAATATTTTTGTTACTACAAGTATTACAAAACACATCGTTGCCGTTGTCGTCGTCATACCTACCTGTCTACCTCTTCTCCTCCTGCAAATTATAATGCGAGTGCATTCTCCTGTTGTAATTTTCTGTGGTGGTGGTGGTAAAGTAAGTCGTCCTTTTTTGCTATCTATCTCTCTTTCTCTTCAAAATGCTGTTGTGATGGGATGGTATGTATGCACAAAAAACATTAAGCAGCCAAATATTTGATATAATAATAACCAGCATTAGTGAACATTATGTGCTGATTAATCTATATAACGGCATTGCAGGAATGCGCTTTTTAAATGTGCTATTGTACAATTGATACAAAAAACAAAGAGAGGGACTGAAAGAAAAAAAAACGTAGAAATAGTTTCTGTTTCTTCTTCATCATCTTACCTTCGTTTTGGCTTGACTGCCTGTCTGTATTCTGATTCTGACTAGAAGTCGAAAAAAAATGTTAATCAAGTATAATAATATAATGTAATGTGGATAAAACTTGTTCACCACCACCACTACCACCTTTGATGAATGCATATTAGGTATGCTTATTGTGATAACTTTTTGGTCTGCTGTCTGTACGCGTACATAGCAATAATAATAAGTACCTACCATTGTCATGTCGACGTACTTTTTTGGCAAGTGTAGTAAGAGTGGAATCATTTTAAAAAGCACGTTTTTTCTTTGCATTATTTATTGCGTTTATCATCTTATTTCCATATTCTATGCATTAAAAATTTATGTGCTTGTCACTTACATAAACATACTCACCAACTCACCGTTAAGTATCCTTTAACTTCTCTATCTATATTTAGGCTACAATGTTTTATAAACGACCTTCCTTACCCATTTGCTGATTATTATTATATAAAAAGAAATAATGAGTACGCAAAATGTTTATGTTGAGTGAGTACCTACACTTATTTCATATTATGCATGTCTGCACATTATTGCAAGGAAAACTGCAATTGTATTTTTGACTATAATGGTGGTGGTATGTTTTGCTGTTGGTGATCTTGACGATTATTATGGTGGTGATGTATAGGAAAAGCAATGTACTTTAATGTCGTATGGTGTCGTTAAACAGCATTCTTGCTGTGAGTTAGCTCCTATCGCAATTTGTAAAATTTTAATGCTCATAGTCGTCATATAATTTAATTGCAAAAATATAACAATAATTATTACGACTTCACATCACCATATATATAAAATTTGACTAGTTTTGGTTACGTTTTTAGGAGATATACATGAATAGAAGCTAGTTAGTCAAGTGAGGCCTTTGTTTAATGCAGCAGGTTGTATTTTTTTGGCTTTAAGGTTGGTCGTAAGTAAGTACATTTTTTTGCTGCTGCTGTTGTTGTATAATTTGCAGCAGAAGAATTTGATGATGAGACTTCTTTTGTCGAAAAGTGATAAATGTAAAGTAAAATGCTGATTTGATGTTGCCTAATGGAAGGGAAGCACTAATTATTTTCTTCCGGTAGAATGGCAACTGATAAATTGCGTTTTAGCGGTACTGTACTAACTTGATTTAATGTTTTTATATAGGTAAAGTAATTCTACTCTGTGCAGAGTATTCAGGGACATTATGCCTTGCATGGAGAGCTTATCATGGTCATCATTTTATGTCAAAGACAAAGGATAAAGATGTAATATAAAGTAGGTCATAGGTATTTTTTTAAATCTCATCTAATCACAGTTGTCAGTGTTTTAAAAAAGTGCAATTTAATTTAAACAAAATATGTACATGTCTTAATCTTAATTCACATGCCAAGTTATATTATGAGATGCAACTCATGAAATTAAGATGGCATACAATGTCTGCATTTTCTGAGGTCTTTCATAACGAAAGATTTGATATGCTAAATGAAGTAGCGTATTTACGTGCTGATGTAGTGGTGGTAATATTGCTCACTCTATCATCAATGTCAGTGACGACCAGGCAAAACGTATGATCTCT
>JAANSP010004214.1:0-10425 GCA_036850745.1 Homidia socia
ACTGGTAAAGCAAAAAAAAAATATGTAAAACCCGACTAAATACTGGTACAGTTCACTTTATTTTGAAAAAGGCTGAAACGCAAGAAAGATAATTATATATGTATTTTTTTCATTTACACGTGTCGTGTTCAAATCACAGATACGCTGTTATTATAAAAAAAAGTAGAATTTTTTAAAACTCTGAAACGGTGGGCACATGATTATTATGAAAAAGAATGACATATTATTAATTTCCCACTGCGCAACTATACGCGTTTACTCCCGACGTTTTATGTATCTTGCCAAGAAAAATTAAATTTTTTAAACAAAAACATTGATACAACTAAACAACAACTGATGAATGGCCGACATAAAGTGTGCAAGTCACAGTAGTACCATTTTACAATAGAGAAAGACATAAGAAAAGCAAAAGCATGTTTTCTTTGCTTTTGTTCTCATTTTGCATGGATTTTCCAGCACCAACTAATGCTTCTCTATTGGAAACCAGTTTGAATAGTAAGCATTCTAGCGATTTGTTATCCCATTTAAATCCAACAGAATACATTTTCTGTACTCATTCATTTGAGAAAAATCATGTCATTTTATTTGATTTGTCCCATTTTCGAAGAATGATCTTTTCAAAAACTTACAATACAACCATCGGCTTGGAGAGTAATTCTTTCAAATTTTCACCAAGTGTGACAATTATCCTAACACCTTTTACTACTCTACTGAACAAAAGTAACGACATTGGTTTTTCAAACGTATTTTCCACATTCCGATACTCTGCTGAAGATATCTCAACCGTGTTTCTGTTTGTTCAAAGATATGAAGATGAACAATACTTGCGTAATGTCGATTATCCTCGTTTTCGAGACGTAGAAAGGAATCTGCCTGCTATGAAGTTGCTTCTTCGAATTAATCCCAATTCTGAAAGACATTTGAGTTGCTTGGATCTAACCAATCCAAAAAATTGCAGGACCGATCACTTTAATTGGAAAGGACTATTTATCTATACTTTTGTCTCCGCAAGACCTGCACAAGACTTTATTTTGGAAAGGCAATTCTGACCAAGTAAAAGCACTTGTCAACATCCGTATCGATGAAAAGCAGTATTTTAATGACTTTTCTCATAATTTATTTGCCTGTTCAAAATTAGTGCTAAAGTCACCGAAAGCATATTACTGCAACAGTGAGTTTATGGCTGTAATTTCCTTGTCTCAAGTTCACAACATGTCGTTCAAAATACAACACCGGCGTAATAAAACTGAATTGTATTTACTACGAAGGGAGGATAACATACAGCAGTTTGTTACAAGCCGTAAGGCTGCGCCATTTGACAAAGGAGAATCTATAGGCGTCAGATTTGGGAGTCAGTACTGGACGTCAGTAGCCAAGTATCCTATTTACTGCACCCATTTAAAAATTCCAGACAGCAATAATGCATTCAAAATGGAATGCGAGTGTTTGGATACATCAAAACATTTTTATTTTTTCGCTCATAATTATTACAGGCTATATTATTTATGCTGCAGTATACAATCAGTGTTTTGGTGAAGGAAAGCAAAATTATTATTCCGATTTCTCCAAAAATATTCTAATGTTAGCTGCCAGTGTATCAAAACAACCAATACGTAGCTCCTTAATTGTGGTTGCATTTGCAGGAATGCTTATTTGTATTTTGTATGAGAATAGCATTACAAGCGTGGTTCTTTCACCATCTCCAAAAATATTCTAATGTTAGCTGCTAGTGTATCAAAACAACCAATACGTAGCTCCTTAATTGTGGTTGCATTTGCAGGAATGCTTATTTGTATTTTATATGAGAATAGCATTACAAGCGTGGTTCTTTCACCGGATCCTCCAAGAGTATTCAAAACTCTTGTAGACGCTCTAAAACTTGGATACAAGTTTCGTTGGATGCCTCACTACCTGCCGTTTTCTAGCGTTTATAAATGGGACTTTAAAAGCTTGGGAATTTATCCTTTGCTTAACAAAAGTTATCGCATGATTCCCAAAAACTATTTTACAAATAACACAAAGTTTGTAGATGAAAAGTTTTTGTTTGATGCATACGATATAAATTTGGAAATCAACAAAATGAATTTGAGGGGGAACCTGGACAATGCAAACGGAATACCATTTACGTCACACTGCCATATCATCAGGGAGAAAATTCACCAGTTTTTCCAAAACTGGGAGATTGTTACCCAGAATCGTCACTGGTTGTTGCAAACAGCCGCTCGTATAAGGGAAAGTGGATTGCCTACAAAATGGGATCAGTGGGCAAACGAAGCTTACTTGAGGTACAAAGGCGAGTTGTCTATTCAGTTGGAAGAGTCAAAAAGGACAAAAGTGGTCATTTCTAATGATAGCATAAACAAAAAATAAATTTTTAGTTCCCTTTTTTCTTTGGCTTGGACTATCAGGAATTTGGGTAGTTTTCTGGATTTTTGAGTGTATACATTATGCAGTTCGCACAAAATATTACACACAAGTTATCATATTGTTGCCAGCTAAAATGCATTACCTTCACTCAGTAACATAATAAGCAGCTGAACTGGGACTAAAAATACTGGTTGAATCTACTTACTTGACCCACCGACATGATGTCAATTTAAAACTAGAATGGAGTGTGATTGTTTTTTAGAATTATACTTTAGGTTTTAATAGCACAAACTGTCATTCATAACTAATCGCCGAAGCTGAGCTGGAACATTGAATGAAACAAAGTTCTGCAATGCACTTTCTCAGTATGCCCCACAAAGTTTTATATCTAGGAAGGGTATGTGCATAAGTGTATACATTATGCAGTTCGCACAAAATATTACACACAAGTTATCATATTGTTGCCAGCTAAAATGCATTACCTTCACTCAGTAATATAATTAGCAGCTGAACCTGGACTAAAAAAATACTGGTTGAATCTACTTACTTGACCCACCGACTTGAGGTCAATTTAAAACTAGAATGGAGTGTGATTGTTTTTTAGAATTATACTTTAGATTTAATAGCACAAACTGTCATTCATAACTAATCGCCGAAGCTGAGCTGGAACATTGAATGAAACAAAGTCCTGCAATGCACTTTCTCAGGATGCCCCACAAAGTTTTTTATACAGGTAGATGCGTAAATAAACGCTCGCTAATACGTCACACCAGTCACACTATATGAAATGTAATACTGACTCTCTCACCTTTTTGCGATGACAATGACATTAAAATTGGTGATGCAACAATCTGTTTAGAATTTCAACTTGCCAGAACTGGAAGTATCTTATGGAAATACTGTGTCATCAAACTTGAACGTGATTGTTAGCAATAACTTATCTCAAAAACTAGGTAGTTAGCCCGACTCAAAACATGTCGGGCCTAGTCTAATGTAATATTCACATATGATTCGAAAAATTGATTTGAAAGGAATTTTTAATTATAAGCAATAATTTCGCCATTATGGATTTGGATCAGGCCTTGGTTTGAGTTTGAATTTCCAACTTTAAACCGACCTGATAAAGGCGGACATGGGTTTCTTGACTTTACTTTGAACTTGGTTTGACTTAACATTTATAATTAAAAACAAAAAACTATAGCCTCTACATGGAATCGAAGTCGGGACCTCAAACCCAGTTAAGCAATAAGGCCGAAAGCTTAGTCTGTGCGCCACTACACATTGATTGAAAACTGCAAAGTAAAAACCACAACTTAATAAAAAGGAGTAAAAAGGAAAAAAGTGGAGGACACATACATACATACACTTGTTGTTTTATATTATACTTGATAGTGAATGCGTACATGTACGGGAATTAATTTTTCAGTTGACGCTTGCGTTACAAGCTAACGAACAGATTTTATACCATAATCTTTATACACTAAACCAATGGAGGTTTAACAAATTGTAAGTTCAGGTTGGTGAAGATTAAAGGTATAATGCGCAAAAGGAGAACAATTCAAAAAAACGTCATCACATTATCATAATATTTTCAATTTCAAAATAATAAATTGTTAAGGTGTAACAAACCAGAAAACATAGCGACACATACAATGTGGCCGTCAGTCACTGTCAGCACGAACGGACAATGTTTGGGGAAAACTTAAAAAAACGAATTAGTAGAATGAAGTGTAAGTTTGATTGTTCCTTCATGTTTTGTACATTTTACCCGTCTTTTATGCAAGTCAATGAGCTGATCGTTAAATTTACAGATATTTATTGCCAAAATGCTTATTTTGCACAGGCTATTTCTGGCAATGAATTAAATACAGTTACATAATCGTGGATGCAAACTATAAAAAGGAAATGTTTCAATGGCAAACATCAGAATTATCAGATATTCGGTGATTGCACGGTACAAATCGTGAAAGTCCCAAAGTTGTCTGAAATTTTTTTCTAAAATCCTTTTGTTGTGATTAACAAATTAAACGGCAATCGGTAAGTGAATGAGTAATTTTCTCAACAGCATGTTGTTTCCATTAATCTTTTTAATTTTTAATCTTGTTTCTTTTGCAGATTCAAAAATGAAGGTACTTTTTCTTCTCGTTGCTGTGGCCATCATTGGCATTCAGTACAGTTACATAATCGGGGATGCAAACTATAAAAAGGAAATGTTTCAATGGCAAACATCAGAATTATCAGATTTTCGGTGATTGCACGGTACAAATCGTGAAAGTCCCAAAGTTGTCTGAATTTTTTTCTAAAATCCGTTTTGTTGTGATTAAGAAATTAAACTACAATCGGTAAGTGAATGAGTAATTTTCTCAACAGCATGTTGTTTCCATTAATCTATTTAAATTTTTAATCTTGTTTCTTTTGCAGATTCAAAAATGAAGGTACTTTTTCTTCTCGTTGCTGTGGCCATCATTGGCATTCAGGCTGCTCCTCGACCACAAAGTATAGGATTATGCCCCTTGGGTCTATGGCTGGCAAGAAGTTGTCCCGGACAAGTTGCCGCAACTACAACTACAACTACAACTAAAGCTGCTACTACAACAAAGGCTACAACAAAAGCTCCTACAACAACAAAAGCTACTACAACAAAGGCCACAACAACTACCACGACCACTACTACCACTACTACAACTCCACCCCCTGCAGCCCCTGAAGAAGAAGCTCCAGCCCCAGAAGAAGAAGCACCAGCCCCAGAAGAAGAAGCACCAGCCCCAGAAGAAGAAGCACCAGCCCCAGAAGAAGCTCCAGCACCAGAAGAAGAAGCACCAGCCCCAGAAGAAGGAGCACCAGCCCCAGAAGAAGGAGCACCAGCCCCTGAAGAAGGAGCTGCAGGCTCTGGAGATGGCTCAGCTGCACAACCTGCAGGTCAGGCTCAGTTGCAAGTGAAGCCTCTCGGTGAATTGATTGGCTTTCCTGGTTTTGGCGCCGCTCCATCTGCAGGTGCAGCCCCGGCTGGTGGCCAAGCCCAGATGCAAGTAGTACCTTTAGGATCATTGCTTGGAGGTTCCGCTCTTGGTGGTGGCGCCGCTCCATCTGCAGGTGCAGCACCGGCTGGTGGCCAAGCCCAGATGCAAGTGGTGCCTTTAGGATCATTGCTTGGAGGTTCCGCTCTTGGTGGTGGTGCCGCAACTGGTGGAGCTGCAGCACAAGGTGGTCAAGCTCAGTTGCAAGTGAAGCCTCTTGGTGAATTGATTGGATTTCCTGGTTTCACTGGATAAGCAGTAATAATAACTTCAATATGTACAATTCCAATAATTCATGGTTCTGTTCAGCTTAAAGGCAATCATTTCTTGTAATACAAAAACTTTTAATTTGTTGCTCGCTTTAATTTTTTTAATTCGTTGACTTTCTCTTTTTTAGCAAATAAATCTTTTAAAAAATATCAAAACCCAATGAAAAACAAGTAAAATTTTATTTAGGCTCTTACACTTTCTTCATGTGTGCTATATTTTCATCAACTGAAAACATTTTACATTTTAGTTTTTAGTTTTAGGTATTATATTTTCAGCCAAATATATGCATTGAAATGTTTTAATATATACATATTGTAGATATTTCATTTTTATCCCACAAACCATTTCATGTTCATACTCATACATTGAGTACGCTCCATAAATAATTTCCTGTCATGGCTGATGCTTTATCATGACATATTACAGATATTCATGAGACAACATGAATATTTAATACTGCCACTGCCACCATGCATAACTTGTGGTGTTACTGTTTGATTTGCCAGTTCAGGAGTCAACAAATGCCGTTCGATTAAAAAATACAACATCCCTAACGTATTCATCTAATTTTAATGACTCCAAATCATTTGGTGGCAATGGCTTTTATTTAAAATGCTGTATAAATAAATATATTTAGATTTTTTTATTGCTTTCAGTAAGAAAGAAACTATTTCGTCTCCACTATTGTTTCATTCATGTAAACTTTTTTATTTCCACAGCACAAAGCCTTTCTTTTGGGAATCACTTTTCGGCAGAACAACTTCCATAAGCTCCATAGTGGTTTGAAAACAGTTCCAACTATTTCACAAATAAAAGATACGCAACCTACTAGGCATCCACTACCAAGAAGAAGAAAAACAGTCAGCAAGTTTCCACTTAATGATATGCCTTTTGGAGCCAAATGCTTTTGATAACCAACATGTCCATTTGCCTGTTTTCTGGAGATTACTTTATTCCACCATTCCCAAATTCCTGCCTGTTCCATTCCGTATATTCGTTGAATCATAAAGTAGGGTACAAATCCTTCAAAATAAAAGGAGATGCTTGGTTGAAAAAGTGCATCTTTCCCAATGGATGCTCCTTTCAGTTTAAATTTTTTAAAAGTAGTCGTTACACATGTAAAAGGGCAGTATAACTGCGGTATTTTCACATTTCTCCAAAATGTGAAGTAATTCGGTTTGCTCTCTTTCATAAAACAAGCTAGAAACCACATCCTCATCCATTAGCGTTGCATTTGATTCCGCAATTTTACTAATTTCTTCCAATATATTTTTAATTTTTAAAGGAGGTAACATTTGGGCATGCCGATAGGCGTCAGTTATAAAGTCTAGAGTTTTAAATTCAAAGAATCCCAATAAAAAAGTGCTATATAATGAACTCACAAAGGACTCTACATTAACAACATTCATACCCGTCTTGTCATCNATTAACAACATTCATACCCGTCTTGTCATCTTCAACACCTTGAAAAACTAGATTGTGGCTAGAATTAGATGGAATGTACTTTAAAGTTGTTGGAATCTTGAAACTTTTTTTGGAAAATAATTCAAACCAACCTTTCTTTACATCCGACTTTGTAAATATTGTGTACTTATCCTTTATCAATTCCTGCAAACTGCCGGCGTACACTGGCTGTCTTGGAGATATCATTCTTGACATGGTTTTATTTTTGTAAAAATTGCTAATAAGAAAACCTGCAATTAAACAACTCCCCAACAGAACATTAATTTTTGTACTATGAAAAGTAACCAACTTTGCTGGGAATGGATTTCCCACCTCTAAAATTGTNTGAAAAGTAACCAACTTTGCTGGGAATGGATTTCCCACCTCTAAAATTGTTTTATAGACTGAAATCACAATGCAGTGTAAAGGTGTGCCATTTTTGGCAGACAAAAGCCGTAAGACTATGGCAAGGGAAGTGAATGAGATACCAATTAAGATCCATGTATATCGGTCAAAAACATTTGCAAGATGGCGAAAGGCAAAGGACATGGCTTCATTTCTTTCTGACCCGCAACGTATGAAATGGAGTGTTTTTAATGTATCCGGACGATGTAAAGGAAATCCTAATTTGTAAAGCTCTGCCGTTGATGAAAGTGACATGGCCATATGTGCTTGCTGCTTACTGTCCAATTTGAAATTGAGTATGGGTAAATCAAACAATTGTCCGACAGTGTTTATTGTCCCGTTTTTTGTTTTTATTTTACCGTTGGTACAAACACTTTGGTCGTTTGTGGTGACATAGCTGTTATTTCCCATTACACTGAACCACATGTGAATTTGTGCCTGAACAAGTTGTTGGGTTGGTTGCATTTGCCAAAAGTACTTAAGATTTCTGCCATTTCCTTGTATCTCGTGTGTGAGAATATTCCTGCATAGGTACAACTGCTCAATTATTTCGAGGACCGACTTTTTGGCAATTGCATTTCTGGAATCAACTTTGAAATCCGTACGTGTGAGCCAATGGATTTGCTTTTTAGTCGGTTGGTCACGAAAAAGTTTAAGAAAATCCGTCTCTCTTTCCGTTGCTGTGTTATCTGAAAATTTATTTTGTGGAATATTTAATTGGATTAAAGAGTGGGGCTCCAAGCATTTGTTGCAATCTTGAGGTAACTGACTTATTTTCAGAGCGCTGCCATCGTTTACGTGAAATACCAAGAATATAGCAGAGCGACGAATATTGTCAAACTCTATGCTACCAATGGAATCCTTAAACCACGCAGAGATCATATTACTGAAATCGTAATTCTTCTTAGTACGTGTGAGCCAATGAATTTGCTTTACAGTCGGTTGGTCACGAAAAAGTTTAAAAAAATTTGTCTCCCATTCTTTTCCCGTATTATCAGAAAATTTATTTTGTGGAATGTTTATTTGGGTTAGTGAGTTGGGCTCCAAGCATTTGTTGCAATCTTGAGGTAGCTGACTTATTTTCAGAGCGCTGCCATCGTTTACATGAAATACCAAGAATATAGCAGAGCGACGAATGTTATCAGACTCTATGCTACCAACGGAATCCTTAAACCACGCAGAGATCATATTACTGAAATCGTAATTCTTCTTTTCCAGTTTGGGGGTTACAAAGAGTTTTACAATGGGTACATCTGCATAAGGAGACATGGTGCCATGAGCAAAGCCAAAGAGAGCGGCTTTAATTTCGTATATCCAAACACTTGGAAACCCTGGAAAGCGACGAATATTGTCAAACTCTATGCTACCAATGGAATCCTTAAACCACGCAGAGATCATATTACTGAAATCGTAATTCTTCTTCTCCAGTTTAGGGGTTACAAAGAGTTTTACAATTGGTACATCTGCGTAAGGAAACATGGTGCCATGAGCAAATCCAAAGAGAGCGGCTTTAATTTCGTATACCTACCCAAACACTTGGAAACCCTGGAGCTGCAAATATTTGCTGATTGTATTTCAAGGAATCTTCCTCATTTAGGACTATTTTATGACGATACAAGTAGTCGGATGGAAATATCTGCATTTCAACCTCACAACTCCAGGGTTTCGAGTTCAACACGTAGGTTTTTAAAATCAAATTTGCACATTTAGTCAACAGTTTGTCCTTGAGATATTTTGAAGGATGGCACTGCGATGTTGTAGTGTTGGCGTATTCTTTACGAATCCATACAAAGTTGACTATATCAGGCAGAAATATATTTCTTATTGGAAAAGGAGCTAAACGACGAAGAACTACTGGCAGGCTTATTCCAAAGTTTGTATTTACATCTTCAAATGTGGTTATGTGAACATGACAGTTTTTATGAAAAAATAAGGATGCAATTTGAAGCAGCTTGTCAGTTGTGTCAAGCTTTGTGTCTGTGAAAGTTTGTGCTCGAGATGATTAGATTGGCTAGCAACAAGATTGTAGAAACTATCAAGCTGGATGATGGAAACATGGTTAATCTCTTGAAGCAAATTTTCTTACGGGTTTCAGAGAACTTGTCCTCTATTAGTTTCATAGTTTCTTGTGATTCCTGCATGCTTAGTACATATGGTCAGTTACCGGACCACACACGACGAATGGTTACGTGATATTATTTTCTTTCCTTTAAGGCGATCGCTTTTTGTTAGTGAACTTCTTTGTTGTTTCTTTTGTGCTGCGACACGTGAAGAAATTGGACGGTTTTATGTATACATTACGTAAACTGCAAACATTATGCTAAAGAAAGCTAATTTCAATCGTTTTAATGAATCTATTTGTAGCTAGCTACATGATTGTATCCATATTTGAATTGTGCGAACATTATTTTCTTTGTAGTGTTTAGGCGATTTTATTTTACAAAACATGTTTCTTATAATAAACTTTGTACAGTATTTAACTTTTTAAAATAACTGTTGTTTCATAAACCTGATATCTAATAAAATATTAGCATTTCAACTAATGTTTTACTGTGCCAAAAAATTGAAGTTGAAACCCAGTTAAAAAAATGTATTCTAACTTTATCGTATTCATACCTAAATACCACTACTGTTTTGTACTTTCTCTTTTCTCAAAAGAATAATAATCTTGCATGTCCGTTCAAATTTTCGCTAACATGCCGGTTCACTTGACATATGTCATGTAATTTTGTCCGACGATATATATGCGTTGGAAGATATGTAATGAGAAAACTTAAATAAATGACATAAATGATGTGCCAGTAACATTTTGGGTTTTAGAACCTTACAATATGTTAGCTTAAATTATCACTTTTTGGATAATTAAACGAAATTAATTGATTTTTTTGTTTTAGATGGAACAGTGTGATGAATTAGTAAATTA
>JAANSP010004215.1:0-10425 GCA_036850745.1 Homidia socia
TTTTTTTCAAAGTTATGATGTTCATACAGCCTTTTAGCCTAGTTTACATAACACTCAAACAATATATTATGTGGCTTTCGTATTCACTTACCCCTAATTATTTATTAGCTTAAGTAATTGTAATGATTCACAACAAAGATTTTGCAAGGAATTACTTTTGTATAGAACAGTCATAGATGATAATGTTGATTGATTTCATATTAAAAGATTTTGCAAATGACAATTTGCAAAGTTGTGAGGTTGAGCTATGTATGAATTGCATTCACCTGTTCAGGTTTCTAATTCGCAAGTTAGCATACGATTAGTGTCAATGCTCTAAATTCTTTTACAATTAATAATAGTAATAACTTTTACCAACAACTTTCTAGCGATTTCTTAGTGTTAAATTCTATGTGCCTTTCTTTAACTGCACTACTTGTCCTTTTTGAAAGTGATACTCTTGTTTAATTGTAATGTGTTAAGCTTTGATGACGAATTTGTGTACTCCCTCTCTACAGCGGTACAATCAAATTACTTGGTAACTACAAATCTAATGTTTTTAAGATGATGATGATGTAATGCTGACATTGTTAAAGAAGAGTGTGCAATGTGTGCATACTGTGTAATTGTAAGAAACTCCTTGTGGAAACATTGAAAATTGTAATGTGTGATGGTTCCCATGTTTTGGTTGGAGTTGGGTTTATATTTGTGAATGAGCACTGCACTCCATGTATGAGAGAGAAGACAATATTGTATTTTTTATCATTCAACATTTCATAATTCACAACTGTGGTTTGTTTTTAACCAACTGTTGTTCACTTAGTATTTAAGGCACCATTTATATCTGGTACCTGGAGGGAACAGAAAGAAAATCGACAGATGAATTCCACTGTGCGATTTCTATAATAATTATAGAGGTAAATAGAAAAAGGATGTACATTATCTATCTGTACTTCCTCCGACCATCATCATTATTAGAAAAATACATACATACATGTTGTGTGTGACATCAGAATTATAACATCATCATTAAACAATTATAACGCTTCTGTTTCATTGGTCCATGCATGTAAAATGTCAATGTTTTAACGTGGTCTACTCTTATATTGTTGAAAGTTTTTTTTTTCTTTATTCATTTAAATACCCCTTCCTACAATTAGCATCGTGTTCCACAATAATCAGCATCTTAAACTAATTATTTACACTAATAGTATGAATCTAAGAATTTCAAAAAATATAGAGTATAGGGTTGATCATGTTGCTATTTTCGGAGAGGAAAATCTGTACTAAATACATTCATTGAAGGACCATTTTCTGAAAGGGAATAAGTACTTTATTTTACTTGCATGGTCTTTCTGCACAATAATATTTTCCTATAGTATAGTAAATTGTCTTACTAAATTGTAAAGTAGTATTGCACCAAAGCCTAGTCTCACATCATCATTGTGTCCGAAGAAGTAGTAGTTTTAAAATATCATTTATAATTCTATGTAGTAGTGTGCTACAAAGACCCTACAGTTTACATTGTGTTTGTGTTGCCCTTAAAAACTCTTTATATAATCTATATATTTTTTTGTCTCAGCATCATCACAACAGTTGTAAACGATTTCTCACAACAAGTGTACAAGATTATATATTTTTGTAAACCTAGTGTAAAGTGAGTACTTTCAAAATGGGATTTAAAAGATTTTTTTGTCGTTTTATCCTACTTCAGAAATACCAAAAAATGTAGATTTGATTTACATCTTGAAAATATCTTGTCAAACATCTTTGTCCACTCATTGATGTGTGCATTATGTGTGTACTGCTGTCATCATGTTCTACCCTATAATTTTTTACTTGACTACTCGTGCGAAAAATGTCTGATACTATGATATGTCAAAAACATTCTCAAAAATTACTTTGACCGTTGAGTGGAGAGATTGACTGAAACTGGGATGTGTCAACCTTTTTAAAAAAAATGTATCTAATATTCAATTTTATATCTATCTGCACAGTAAAGCCAGTGCATGTCCACAACAAAACATCAAGAATGTACCCTGTTAATGCTGCTGCCTTTCTTTTTCTCTGTCTGCTAAATTGATGATTGAAAATAGTTCGATTTTCAAGGTAGATACGACTACCTATATATTATATCAACTACCGAACTACAAGGAGTTTTCAGTAATTAGTTACATTGTTGCATAGTATTTCATTCTCAATCCCAGGAGTCTGCCTACAACTAACAACGTGTTTTTCAATTTGCAAATATGCACGATCAATCTTTTGACTTGCTGTTATCTACATTTATGGCACCTGTTCCATCATCATACCTCCAGTTAAGTTAAGTAATTACTGGGTAAGTCTAGTTACTTAATCTTATTTTAAAATGTCTAACTACATAGTTGTCAAAAAGCAGTTTTGGCGCTGTGCTTGCTTTAAGGAAAAAATTCCAACTTTTTAAGTGAATCTTTTAACATGTAAATACATTAAACTTAACGTGTAAATTTTATCCATTTTAATCAAAACGTTAAATTAAATTTGCAAAATTTTGCTTGCTGTGTGAAAGTCCTCCAGCAGACTTTTAAAACGCACAGTCCGAACCGAATATATAAGTCTAACATTTTTGAAAATGTGTTCACCATAAATGTGAAATATGTGAAATTTTATGGTAAACTGATTTTAAAACGTTTTTAGTAGTATTCCATTTCCTTCTTTTTAAAACAAGTACATTTTTACCTGTTTGTTTACATGACAGTAGTATATTTAAGTTTTATTAGTAATTCCTTCTGCTTGCTACCTATTCTGTCCTATTTAAACTGCTGTATTGTTAAAACGGTAGCGGTAAACTTGTAATTATTATCACACTACAACTTTTAAAAGGTTGAGTAAATTGAAATGAATATCTCGTTACTTTATCGTTAACAAATGTGAAAAATGTATGTATTTCAAAGACCTGTATATCTTCAAAAAGACAAAAGGAGTATTATCTTGTCTGAGTTTGTTCGTTTCCCTGCTTCGATTGGCCTAGTATTCACATTGGTCACGAAAAGATATCGGCCCAGCATGTGACCCCGTGCTACTTCTTTTAGATACAAATGTATTTTGCAGCGTATACTCAATATGATTTTATCCTTACACTAAGTACTTGTCATACATATACTTTGATAAATTAAGTCAATATGATACTCCCACACAAAGAGGAGTAAAAACTGTTTCAGCGTTTGCAGTCAACTTTAACCAACTCTGATACCTTGTGCCAATTTGAGTGGAAACCCAAAGCAATCGTATACAGTTAGCAATGCCTCCCTCTAATTTTCACATATGAACCAAAATCTTTTTTCCCTTAAATAATTGGAGAATTTGTTTGTTGGCAGTAAATATATAAAAAGTTTGATCGTTTCGTGAATTAGCTCTTATATAAACTTTCGCATCCCCACTTAAGTAGCCCTTATGAACTATTATTATTAGCTTAAATTTATGACGAAACTCAAGTAACAGTGCAGCTAACAAGTTTTAGGGTACGGTACAGGTCATAAGATTATTATTAAAACTAAACTAGTTGCATTAAAGTTTCCTCGTCAATTGTACATTGTCAGTAAAATGGTAGCGAAAACACTTGATTGTAAGAAAGCAGTATTAAATATTTGAATCGGTATTTATACAGGGAGAGAGGCTACTAAATACTTGTTTATACAATCATCAGTCATTTCCAAAATACGTCCCGATTTTATTCTTTTTCTACTTCGTTCCACTTTTATTTATGGTAGGTATTTTCAAATTTTACACTTAACTCAATCTTCATTTTTACATTATCCATGTTCCCGCGCCTTATAGACTGATCAATTACACTTTGAAAAATATCAAAGCGTCATTACCAACTTGATACTTACAATTTATACCTATAGTAGGAAACGTGTTTACAAGTGGTTTATCGATTGTTTTATGTGTGCGCATACATATTACACGATGATGCAATTTGACTACGCAGACTAATGGTCCTTGTGTAACATGGGTTTTCAAGGTAGGGTTTTATATTGTGGCACAAAAGGTAAGGTAGCGGTGTGTATGTAAACAGGTGAATTTTCTATAACTAATGGGTTCTAAAATGTCGGTCGATTGCCAATACTGCAACTACCTATGTTTCTTTCTTATCGTAAAAACTTCAAATGATCCTACTTCATTGACCATGTTCATTTGATACGCCTATTTTTTATGTTTATTTATTCATCAATCATGCTCACCAACCATCTTTAATGTTAGTAGAATGTCATTTGTATACAGGTAGGTAAAGTTGGGAAAGAAAGCAGATTTGAAAAATGGTGGCACTTTGAATGTATCTTCAGTATTTCACTAGAAAATATTAATTAACTGCCTCTCCTCCATGCGAAAAATCTATCAGGTGAGTTTTTTTAAATGACTCAAACGCTCAACTTAGAAGTAAGAAATTGAAGGGAAGACTGTATAGTGTATAAAATATAAAGCATTGTTTCATATAACATGTATTTTATACGTTTAAAACTTTTGCTACTTATGTAGTGACATTTTTCACTACGAGTCTTTTCAAATGTCATGATAAATTGCTCCAGTTTCTACAAATCATGACGAGCACTTGTTTTTCAAGATGCCTAAACAAAAGTCTGAAGCAGAAAGAGAAAGAAGTAGAGAGACAGTAGTATACAATAGGAAATATTACAACTGATCTAACCAACTTATATACAAATGTCGGTAACAAGTATGATTAACACTCGTATAGCTGCTATAATAGCTGGTAACTGTAGTTGGCAAAATAGCCAAAATAATTCTTTCTACTTATTTCTGAATATGTATGTTTATAGTTACTATTATTGTAGTCTTGAGAGTGGTGCTAGAAATAGGATAACTGATAGTCGCATAACATAAAAATGTTTCGTAATAATTTAGTATGGCACATTATTAGTACTTACTTATACTAGGAAACAGTATACCTAATTACACAGTACAAATATGTAACTGAGATTACTATACCTGGTAAACATATAGCAACTTTAAAAATCTAGTAGCGAATGTTATTTATGGCAAGTGTTTGAAATTTGGTGGGTAAGTGACGCTTTTTTAAAATTTATTTTATTTGGAATACTAAATAACGTTCATAGAAACCTAAAAAGCCTAATTACTAATTACTTAATCAGTGTAAATTTACATTCTACCAATAGAATTGAATTCAAGAAACAGAATTTGAAAAAGCAGAAACTCTCGCCACGGCTTGCAAGATACTGCTTCCTCATACGCACAAGAGGAAAGAAAATGAGCAAAAAAGTGAAAGTCAAGTGTTGCATTTTGTTGCATATATTTTTTGTGCTAAAATAGCTAGTGAGCATGATGAAAGAAAAAACAGCGTTTGACAAACCGTAACATTTAAATTTAATTAACTGTTGTTGAAGGTGATTATGTAGAGGTGTACGAGAAATATATAAATAGGCTAGGTGGGAATAAATATCGTAATAAAAAGCCTCTAGACGAGGTTATATAAACGTTAAAGAAATATGAAGAGTTTTTGGAAAAGTAGTGTTGCTAAATTACGGTAACTATTTAATAGTAAGACATACATTTAGTAAAAGAAACCTATTGTATGAGTGTACACGTAATCCAACACATAAAGGAGGCATACATTGTGTATGTAATTAGTTAAAAATGTTAACTTAGCATATTTGTTTGTCAAAACTTCACAAGGAAGACGAGAGAAAGATTGCATTGGTTTAGACAAGGATAGACTAGGTAGCTGATGGAAAATGTATTTTTTGGTTTAGATATTGTCATCATACTAGCCCTACCTGCATGAAGATGAACGACAAGAAAGTATAATAATATTTTGTTATACGAGAGAGCTAACGTTTTTTTATACAGGATGAACAAGGTATTTTGGTAGGTAGTATGTATTAATTACAGGTGTATGTCGTGGTGATGTAATAACATGTAATTGTTGTTGATGGAGTTTAGTTGTAGAATTCTTAAGAGAAGACGAGAATTTTAAGAAGATGTTGTCGAATTCAGTCCAAAACATTCACTAACGGAATTTAAAAAATGACTGACCACAGTATATTGTGTTGGAGGAAACTCTATAATACATATTATGTGATTTTGCCTTCTTTTATATACTAGTCTCATGAACAAGTTTCGGTAATTCTGGAATTAGAGTACGACTGATGTGACGATGAGGGCTGAGACTGCTTTGAGTTGAGGGGCGAATCTCTGAGTTTGTCCAACGGACATTACGATGATCCTCTCTTCCCATAGTGCCATGCCTGGGAAATTGATTTCCGCCTGACTTCTGACTTTCAGTGAGAGGTGATGGGGTTTTTGTTGGGTCCTCGTCTATGTAGCTGATATCTGACATGGGGCGAAGGCCAGGGTGACTTCGCGAGCTCCGGAGACTGTGCAAGCTGTGTAAACTATGAACTGATCTCTTCTCCTCCATATCCTCCAATGTGGATTTGAATGCTCTTATCACTCTCAGCTGAAAATAGGACATTGGGACAGAGAGCCATGAGGAAAGGTTTGTGTCACACATTTTTTTCTTTTAAATTTTTTTCTCTTTTGATTTTGTGATTTTTTTGCAGTGGCTTATGAGTCTCTCTTTTCCTTGTTCCCCATTCCTTTCAGACCTATATATATTCTCCCTCAAAGTCAACTCCCTCACATGATATCGCTATTTATAATACATAATTTTTAATATTATGTATTGGGCATTTGTCAGAACAAGTGTATGAAACAGTATTACTATATCACAATTTATATAACGTTTAAAAATACATAGGGAAAATTGAATACAGTAGTAGTAGCAATCCTAGAAAAAATCAGCTACGATAGATTACTAATATTCCTTCTTGACTTTCAAAGAGATATGTAGGTAATGTATGTGCATATATCACAAAAGGAATATTTTCGTTTTATGCGGACTGGTGCATATTAGACAGTGAATACTTTTCAGATTACAACATCATAATTTTTTCATTATAACGAACTTGACTTTTTTCAAAGAAAATTATGACTATGTATTCAAACAACGGAAAAGGGGAATACTGGAAAATTAACTTTGAAAAAAGATCATTACGGAAAAGCATTATAACATAATTAAGTAATAATTATGCTACATACAACAAGGTACTAGAGCGCTGTCCTACAATTAGCAGCTGAAAGGGCACTAGCACGATTCACTTTTTTCAAGGAGATTTTACGGGCGGGCAGTTTTATAGCAAGTACGAAATTGTGAAACTAAATAATAAAGAAACAATTTGTCTAACGTTTTTTTTACATAAAAGGCTTGTACAAGTAAATGGGAGAACTAAAAGTTTGAAAAGCTACACAATAAGAAACACAAAAATAATAGTAGTAATAAAATTGGATTTTAACAAAACGACAGAGAAACAACTACAGATACTACCTCCACTGAAAACTACGCCGCTCTAATAACATGACGGAAAGGTCAATTTAGAATGCAGCAACAACAGGCATGCATTCAAACGTAAAATTAACGGTAGCAGTTGTATACGAGAACAATATTTTTTCTAAGAATCCAAACTTTTATGCTCAGCCAATTTAGGACAATTATAATTACAGACTGATAAGCGTGCGTGAGCCTTAAATGAAAGGACGCAGGGTCTGTATGTATGTACTTAAAATGCACTTCGCCTATCCTACTGCTTGATCTTTGTTTTATCATAAAAAAGTAGTAAATCTTTAATTGTTGTTGCTCTAAACATTGTTATAATAACAAAGGTTGAAGGAAATTACAAGAGGATGTCAAAATTTGGAACTTTTAAAAAGAAAATTGCAGTAGTTGTTGTAAGTCTATGTAAAATGTCCATTGTCAGCGTCTGTCAAAATATGACACTGTCGAAACTTTTTTAAAAAGTATTTTGTTGTATACAAGAGGATGTCAAAATTTGGAACTTTTAAAAAGAAAATTGCAGTAGTTGTTGTAAGTCTATGTAAAATGTCCATTGTCAGCGTCTGTCAAAATATGACACTGTCGAAACTTTTTTTAAAAGTATTTTGTTGTTTTTACTGACGTTTAGCGCGATATTTTTTTCGTATTTCTTTTTTCTATTTTTCAAATTCCTGCTTGTATGATAAAAAAAGATAGTGTATCTGTTTAACATACGTATCAGTCAAATGTAATTTCCATATATAACCTATTTATTTGCTTGACTCGATAAAGAAAACATGGACAGTATTTAAAGGTGTATAAAGATCAATTTATCATTTCGGAAGAGCATTTTTAGGAGCAAAATATCGCATTAGAAGGGAAGAGACACGAATATCCAAAATGAAATTGAAGGAAACATAAACTGAAATAAACATGACAAGACAATAACGTCTTTAGCAGCTAAAGACGTTCAGAAATGTGAACAAATATTAGAGTAGACAAATACAAGGCAAATGTGGAGGTTGCTTGTGCAGAAATATACTTTTTCAGTGATGCTAAAGAAAAGCAACTGACGTGCAATTTGAAATGGAGCATTGTGGCTGGCACCGAATTGAAAAAAACTACCTGAGTGGCAAGGATACAAAACAAAAATTTCCCAAGGCAATAACAACCGCATTCAATGTTCAGAAATTTCTTTCATGATTAGGTATTCAGAAAGAGAATACACAGCAATAACTTACAGTCAGAATAACGTGACTCATTTTTAAAATGATGGCACCAGCTACTATGCTACATTGGAAACTCTTAAAAAATAAGTACATACATATTTCGCGAGTGAATATAAATATATTCACACCAGAAAGTAATAATAAAGTAAGAATAATAATAATACTATGTGCCAGAATTCACTTGCTACTAGTATGTACTGAATAAAGTTTTAGTAAGCACTATATTACAAATAAAAGATACGTTTGAGAGTTCCTACACAATATTTTTTCAAAGATGTACAACAGACGATTGTAAAAGTTAACCTGGAACGCACATGGTATGACAGCACTGTGTGGTGGTGGTAACGGTAAGTATAATTATTATGCGTAAAGGATAATGGAATTTTACCTACATTACGTACACATGACAATTGTAATTATCGTTATAATGTTAAACACTTAAGTGATAGATTGTGGTGTCAGTAGTGGTGGTGATGGTGAAAGTGATGAGAGGGAACTTACATTATCTAACATAAAGTGATTTATCTTCAGGCAAATAGACAAAAAGTGTTCATCTAAAAGGGACATACACTACTACTAACGTACATGTAAAACAACGGTTCTAGTTTCATATTTAAAAAATACAGTAATGTCGCACATACATTATTGCACGAGAGAGAGAGAGATAGAGAGAGAGATAGAGAGAGGATTCAATAGTAAGATAGTCATGGAAACGACAACAAGAATACATTAACAATTAACTGAGTGACAATAATAATGGATGAAAAAGATAGAGACAGATCGTAGAAAATTGACAACGGGTATAGGATATACGTATAGTATGTATGTACATTATATTATCTATAAAATTTTAGAGCAGTCAGAATTGCCCCTTTGTTCACAAGGACAACATGCTTGCGTTTACATGAAAACAATAGCATACGGTCAAAAAATGATAGTTTAATTACCTATATATTTTAACTAGACTTGTTTACAAGTTGTAGATATTTCATGTAAGAGCTTACAAGAGACAACAATAATGGAAAGCCCTAAATAATCATGACAAGGCGTGATATCAGAAACAATGTGTGTCAGTCTTCAAAATTCATGACAGGTACTTTTGACACAACCAGAAACTTTTACTGGAGCAAATTGAGCTGTGAAAGTTTTGTTCTAAATGTAATAAGTGTAAATCTGTATTTTACTCACTAAGCTAGCAAATATAGATGATGTCTGTTTTCCTTAGTAAATATTACCACTCTTAGCTCCGTATATAGTATGTAAAGTATGTATACCAGTAATGGAAGGTTCTACTTTTGGAATCCCATTACCAGATTTTTTCTTACTTTCCCCCGGATATTTTGCCAAACATCCCACAGTTGTTGAACCAATTTCATAAAATCAACAATTTCACACCTTGTTTTTCTGAAGCTTATGCTGTTTTTAGTATTTGGATGAGTTGTCCATTCAAAAAATGTTTAAAGATTTAATTCTTTATAGCAGCAGTTTTGGATAGAAAACCAAAACCCTGGTAAACCATATGATTATTTGTTCGATATCCAGGAATTATTTTCAATGATATGAATTCATA
Organism: Homidia socia; assembly: GCA_036850745.1. Taxonomy (NCBI): domain Eukaryota; kingdom Metazoa; phylum Arthropoda; class Collembola; order Entomobryomorpha; family Entomobryidae; genus Homidia; species Homidia socia. Next base: position 10,166 of record JAANSP010004215.1, read on the forward strand.
ATTATTGTAACGAAGCTAATCTTAGGGATTTTTTGCTATTTTCTATTTCTTCTAATATTAACAACATTTGAATAGCTACATATTTAAGTTTCAACATTTGATCTCTGGAAAATCTACTGGTTATTATTCTGTCGAAAATTTATAGGTATACAAAATGTAGCATTACAATATTTTATATATGCAGATATTTTATATGTATTACAAAAGTAGATTTGCAAAAACGGGTCTGTAGAGACAATAATACATGGTGTCTTTACAAC
>JAANSP010004216.1:0-10424 GCA_036850745.1 Homidia socia
AAAGAGTGCAAGGAAAGCAGCAGAGAAGGCTGTCATTTTCTTGTCGTCGGTTATAATAATAATAACACTAGTACCTACATGCACACTTAATCCTACCTACACATTTGCATATTACTTGTATATCGTTTTTAACGGGCATGAAATTTTGAACACTTTTTTGTACAAATTTAGTATTTCATGTCATGTCACACTATTGTGCTCTCTCTTCCTTTACCACATGAATATTTAATAATAATAAAAATAAAAATAGCGGGAATAATAACGTGTCAAAAATTCACAGTTTACCTATTTACATATTTTTTTTCGATTAATAAATACATATCTGCTTGTGAGGGATATAGAAAATAGACAGTTGCCCTTTGAACATGGAAAACCTATGTGCTTACAAAGACACTTGAAAACCTTTCGTTTCCACAGCATGCGTATTTATATTTTGTCATCATCAGAGCGACAACTGATGGATGCATAGTAGGGCGACGCGACGGAAAAAAGAAGAAGAGACCCTTGGCGAACAAGTGATAACGAAAGAGAAGATGTTTTTTTCTCCGTACTCTTTGTATGATTATGAAAAAGTGTATAAATTGAGTTTTATAGAGTTTACTCTGTTTTTTCATTTACTTTGCATTTCCTCTCATCTATTCAAAGAAATACTGGCATTCCCATAGAGGAAAAAGGAAAGAGAGAGAGAGAGGTTGACACACATACCACCAATGCATAGTGAAGGTATGCATGGATGGATGGATGATGCAAGTACAAAAGCTAACAATGACTAGTTGGTTTTTAGTAGGCATACCTTTTTGAACTCTTATCATCATTCCCTTTCTTTCCATCCATATAACCTGCAACAGGAAAAAAGAAGGAGGAGGAGGAAAAGAAGAAGAGAGCGAGAGAAATATTATTACTCTGCCATTCTTCTCGTTCGATGAACGTATCAAAAAGGAAGAATAAAAACCAGAGCTCTTAAGCTTTAGAGGACACAAGACCCTTTTTTCCTCGCTTTGTCATCAAAAAAATGTCTCCAATCTTTTGACGATTTTCCATAAAACTGTCAGCCAAACAGCACATCATCTACTTGCTTACACACACACACACACAAACACCACACATCATGACATACCTTATTGACAGTGATGCTCCCAAAAAAAGAGGTGGTAGATGGGTTTATACATTTTATCAAATATATAAAAAAAAACAAGACAGACATGTACCTTTAGCATGAAAAACATGCTGCATACTTATTATTATTATTGCTTACCTTCATACAATTTTTTTATTATCTTTTTCTTCTTTTCTGTTCAGTCTCCTCCTCCTCCTCTTGTGACAATATTATAAACTGTTTGCTGAACTTGTGATAACAGTAATGCATCGCAGTGGTGGCAGTACAATGCAAACAGATGAAACAAAACTCAACAGCTTATTTCCTCTCTGTTTTCTTGGTGGTGGTGCTGCTCCACATTGACGCCAGTCAAAGAGACAGGCAAATAAAAAAGAGTATTCATAGAACGCCTTGTTGTTCCATATCATATCTCTTGAGCAGAGCAGAGCAAATTGAACTCAATATTATTTTATTTGACTGTTTTTTATTATTGTGAGTGTCGTGTAGTCAATTTTCTGCTTTTCTAGTATAGCATGTTTGACAGCAGCCCTGTGATCTTGTTGAAGATATGTAGTATAAGATTTAATGTACTTTCAGCAATGGTAACGATCATGTTCACGAGTATGAGAAATGGGTCTTGTGAAACGTAAAAACTCAGTGTGACAGTTAAAAAACGCTTAAAAAGCCACCAAACCATCTTATGAAAAGTTGGCAAAATGACAGCAAGGGAATTGGTGGTGTGAATTAAAAGTATGTATGCACACATGATTATCCTCATCGTCATCATCATTATCCTATTATTTTTCTTCTTGTTGTTATTGGTGTGCACACACGGGAGCAGTGCACAACAGCAGGGAAAAATATCATATTGTTGCCCATAAAAAAGTGGAAAATGATTGGCATTTTGCATTTACACATAGTGCACGTATCCATGCATGCATGCAGTTATGTTTACTTGTTCTCCGCACCAACAACAAGAGTGTCGTAAATACATGCACAAGCTTCTTTTTACTGCCAGTTCGTGTTCAATGGACGCGAGATGACGGCAATAAAAAAACGTGTTGGATTTTCTTGTATTACCATTTACCAGATTGACGACGACGGCGATGATGATGATCGCGTCTGCCTGTGTGGAAATGCAATATTTTTATACGAGTTGAGTAGAGTAGAAAAAAATATATATGGGAAAATGCAAGGAATGATGACAACATCAACAACCGGATTTAACTATCATGTAGAGAGAATGCACATCACACGGGAGGAGAAGATGAGCAGCCAAAAAAAATTGTTGAGGGATAATAATGGGCACATGTTGTGTCAAGAAATTTATACGGCTGTTATTATTATTATTATCTACCTGAGCTTAATATAAATATATGCAGTTGCACATTATGATGTACAAACACACGTGCAATCCTGCTGCATATTTATTGCCTGTATGAAGGTGTCTTAAGTTTCAACAGCAGATATATTTCGCTTTTTTCTTGGTATTAATAATAATTGTATTGTACGGTTCAAGAAAGTCTCACGTCTAATTTGTATGTGCCGTGAGCGGACGGGGACAGACACTTTTGATGCAAGAAGATTCGCCTGCAAAATGGAATCAGTTTTTCAAGTGTTTTTTGCTGATGCAGATAGAATGTGACTTTTATTACAAACGGTTTGTGATGATCAAATTACCAAAGGGTAAAAAATGCCATATACATGAGAATGATGTAGCCAGTGCAGAGGAAATATAAGGTGCGTTTTGGCATTTGAATCATTGTCATCATCACGCAAGCTACTTACATAAAAAGAGAAGGAAGTGGATGGGATTGGATGGGATGACAATATTGTGTTGCGTTCCATGCAAGTTTTCTGGTGGTGGTGGTGTGGTGCAGTACAACAATTTACATGCCATGTGATACACTTGAGGGATTGTCGGAGGAATTAGCTGTAGTTAACATGAGCAAGTAATAATATCTTGTTGTGGATCTAAATCCTTGAATGTTTTGGAAACAAAGTCGATGAGTATGACACACACACAAGCACACACATAACAGCGCACCGTGAAATATAAACAGACTTGGGGAAAGTGCCTGTAAAAGAGAAAGAGAGCGTGCCTGTATGGTAACCTGAGAATTATCAAATTGCAATAGGAAATGCGCTGCTACTTCTACAACTACTTGTATGTAAGTACAACAACCAGTCACTTCTGTTTCCACTGTTTTTTTCTGCTGCAGCGGATGTTACAAAAGCCGAAGGCAAGCAATCTACTTTTCCAATATTCGTCCGGTGTGCTTTCATCCAGAAGAATAATGTAAATACATAATACACGTTTCTGCAATCTACATACTTTTTGATCCGTTTAAATTTAACGAAATAGTTTGTTGTTTTCCTTCCAACTAATAATAAAATACTGGGCTGCTGCTGCTACTGCAGTAGGATATCACAGCGCAGGAGAGTGTTTAGTTGGAAAGATGAACAACTCTTTTTTATTCTCTTTCCTTTCTCGCTGTCGATACCACCGCACTGTCCTTCAGCAAACAACAATCTTTGATCATGGATAGAGATCATACGGACGGATATATGCAAAGTGAAAGTAAAATGTTCTCTCATCCTTTTTCAATCTCTCGTCTCTCTCTCTCTCGACCACTTTGTTTGAACTAAATCATAATCATCATCATCATCCTGTTCCTAATAATTGCGTATGCATGGTGATGTTGCTGTTCTCTGTGAGAACACGTTTTATCTTATTACCAGGCTTGTACACATTATGTAATTGTCGACATGGCAGCAACAGCGGAAAGAACAAAAGTATAAAGTGCACCAGCACCGGCAGCAGTATCAAAATTGTGTAGAGTGTAAGGCGAAGTAAAAGGCAGCTTAAAGAGAATTTAATTCGTTTTGATATAGTGCTTCTAGCCGTGCTAAGCTAATAATAGTAATGATCCTAACACGTTATGTAATGAGTCGGCACGTGATACCTGAAATTTAGCTTTTAGGAAACGTATAAAATATATAACAGCAGCAGCAGCAGTGGTGGTTACCATGATGATGATTATGACGATGGTGGCGGCTGAAAAGTCCTCTTTTTTCCCCAGTGGCATTATAATCATCATCATCGTCCTCATCAACACTCGTACTCTCTAGCATGGAGCAACATCAGCAATGAACAACTTGGATAGAACAACACCCATGTGGGCAGTTTCTACTCTTTTTTGCTCCCTTTTCAAACATAAATTGATGAATACATCCGTGCCTGCTCTTTCACTAGAATCAAGATGAAAAACACAGACACATTTTCCCAAAATGAAGTAGTGTGCCCACTATATTGCTCCCTCCATTTCCGTCTAGACTTACGCACTCACCATCATCCTACCATGTATTATTGATACACCATGAATTTATAATAATTCAAGAGACATTCACCAAAAAACCACAGTGAATGCAACGCGCTATTTATATATATTCTCCCTCGCGCATTATTTTATATTATGCGTGTTTGTATATATACCTTGCTTCAGCATCATCATCATCATCATCATCTGAGGAATATTCCATTTGAAATATAAACATTTACTTTAGCAGGTACCTATGGCTAGGTAGAAAGCAGAAAACATTGGAAAATGCGTAACTTTTTTTAAACAGGGAAAACATGCGGACATACTAGCAACTTATAACACTGCCAACACCAAAACCACCACCACTTTTGCGTGGTCGTACGTTCACCCTCAAAATATAATAATACCGTGAACTTTCATCAAACTAGAAAGTGCACATTCTATAAAAAAAATTTTTTATATAAACCTAAACCGATTTCTCCTCTGTTTCACTCTCAATCTACAAAAGAAGCATGTCTGATGTGGGTAGCAAAATCCCCCAAGCAATCGTTATGCTTTCAGTGTAAGGAAAATTGAATTTTATTGAGATGAATTGTTTGATTTCTCTTCTTTCTTGTATAAAAATAGAAATTATATGGTATAAACTTGTTATTTTTATCCAAATCCAACTATTAGCTTCCGCCTGAATGACCTTTTTTTCTCTCTCTCTTATTTCCACTGATTTAGATAATTGCTATTAGTTTTTATGTCATCATTAACTTCAAAAAATAGCTCATTAATCTTCTTCTGCTGTCTTTCTCCTCCCTTAAATTTTTACCCTGTACTCTCTCAACGTGTATTTGTACAAGAACGGCTTCATTACATGATTTTTTAGCTTTTCCATCTATTTTTCTTCCTGGAAAGATAAAAACGGAAAGGGAAGGGGAAGAGTACGGAAAAACATGCAAATGTTGTGCATGTTTATTATTGTTATTATTACGATACAGTTATTACGTTGTGCACACACAAAACACTTATGCGTGTGCATATTATGAATGCCTTAATTTTTAGATGAGAACATAAAAAAATACAACGACAGGGGGAAATGATGGTGTGGCGGCGGCCGGGAAAAAATATTTATAATAATATGAAAATGAAGTGAGGCTGTGGAAGGAACTTTTTTTCCTACATTTTAAACTTTTTTTGCTTTGTTTACTCATTCCATCTTTGTGCTGTCTAAAATAAAAACGTTTCCTCTCACACTTTCCTTCCTTCTTCTCCTCGTCGTAGTAATAAAGCTTAGCTTGTTTGCATTGTTAAGCAAGCAGTGGATTGAACGCTTGGCACGAGCTGATGCTGATCATTATACTTGTGACCATCATAACGAGAAGAAGTAAGAGGAGGAGGAAGTAAAAGAAGAAAGATTAAGATGCATCATGAAGTATAATAGGATAATTTTTTGTTTGTGTATAAACAAACACACGCACAAAATTTTTTACTTAAAGAACACTAAAAATAAGCATAAAGATGGTGGATGGCTGGTTGGTAATAAAGAAGGATCATAATAATAATCGTATTCTGGGAATCGGTTATGTCTAGAGAAATTATGCATTTTACCCCTCAAATGTCAGCAGGCGTCTCAAGGTAACTTAATTATCTTGAAACTGCAGACGGTACTATATACATAGTACTATACTGCCATGCTTTTCTTGTGTGCGTTTATTATAACGGCCACAGCCGTCACTTAATTCAATTTAGTTGTTTTTAGTATCCCTTGTATTCCATCCATGTTTTTTCCCAGAACACGAGCAGAGAGTAAGTAGAAGGGAAGAAAAAAAAGTTTGCTCATTTCCACAAGGGAATTATGCATGTGAAATTTCTCTGTTTATATATAGCAGGTAAAAAAACAAGAAGAGAAATAGGTGGTGAATAAAAAGGAAAAAGAGGTGAAGGAGGAGGAAGTAGAGGAACAAGAAGAACAAGAGGAGAAAACAAAGGAAAACACTTTTGTTTTTTATTACAATTTTTTGTTCTAGTCCACCGTATTCCAGGTATGGCTCATTTTAGTGGGTAGAGAAATACCTATGTTTTTTGTAAGGAATAGGAACAAACAAGAGTTTAGTAGTGGGATGCTGTATGCGTGAAGCATGTTTCGTGTGACTCACTCTGAAGCAATTTGTGAATAGGGGACCGTTATATTAGACGTCACACTGGAGTAAAATGATGTTTCATTGTGCTGATGATGCTCTGAGTATCTTTCTCCATTTTCCCTCTTTCTTTCTCTCATTTTTTTATTATGTATCTCTCATGAGCAGCACACAAACAGGACATGAGGTTTATTAAGGATAAAAAACGGGAAACTAGTTTGCTTATTTTTTTCCTACTACTGTCGTCGCTCTATCTTGTTCTTGTTGCGCGACAGAGTGAGACGGCGAACGAGTTGAGAAACAAGAAGCAGTAGTATCTTTCTTTCTTTCTCTATATATATTTTATATTTTTGGGCATGTGCCTCTTCTTCACTTTCGTATATAGGTGGTTGTTTAAGTACATAAAGTACTTAATAAGATATGCACCCCTTGATGTCTAAAGAAATTCAATTTTTACTGCTACAACAAATTTATGGAAATAAATGGAGAAAAATTAATTTCATTTTCTTTTTTCGTCGTATTCCTCCTCTTCTTTTTCTTCAGTGCACTGCTGTGTATAATTTTTTTTGTATTCAGAAAAGAGCAGTGTACGTAACATGCAATTTCGTAGGTAGGTATGCAGACATGCATGCATTACTACCATACTCTTGTTCAACTGAAATAGTAGCAACTGACTGGAATTTAGCAAGAGTAACATGCACTATTGTTTCTTTCTACGTGTACAATTCTAATATGCTCCGAGTGTGTTGAAATAACTTTAAAAGAAAAAGTTTGGTGCACACACAAAAAAAGTTCTCATGTTCAAGTGAAAATAGGTATGTAGAAGAATGATGACGACCGTGTGACGTATTTCCATTAAAATTATATTTCGAAAAAAAATAAAAACTTTGTGTGTACAAACTACACAGAAAGATTACTGCGTGCTTTTTTATATCTGTACTCTCTCTTGTCTCCGGGCATAAAAGCTGACAAAAGGGATGTCATAAAGTATGATGGTTTCATAATAAGTATTATGAAACATCATTTTGCAATTTTCTTTTTCTACTTGATGCTGGCAGTTTTCAATTCCTGATTTCTACTTAATATCTTTGCTCCTTTCTCGTACACATGTTTGTTTGACTGCGTAGAAAAATGTTTTCTAGTCTGCATCTCCTCAATGGTATTTACGAGATCATTGGGTTCCTTGATAAAAATCTGTGATGGCCACGTATTCTGCACGTTTACGTTGCCAGTAAAAAAATTAAGAAATATGTTGTCAAAATCAACACATTTTTCTCCATGGTCTCTTAATTTTTTTTTTGCAAAGCAAAGAAAACGCCAATGTTGTTGCTGTTCTAATATGTATGTCGTGCCGAGTTAGTTTGTCTTTCGAGAAACGTTAAAGCACACACTGGGAAAGCATGTTTGCTTTCTGCAAGAAAGAAAAACAATGTCGGTGTAAATAAATAAATTTATTTACGTGTACAATTTCATCCGGTAAACAAACCTGGCTTGGCTTGCGCTTCTTAATACAATAAATGTAGCTTCTACTCAACAGGGAATTGTAGACGACATGCTCCTACTCGTATCACTATACTACCTACTCACTGATACAGTTTTAAAGCGGCTGCTGCTGTTGTTGTTTCTTTTCTTCCTCCTCAAAATACACCTACGTATACCAAGAAGAAGAAGAAGCAGTAAGCACATTTTTTATGTAGGTGAACATAAACTCGTGCATATTACATTCCTGTAATTTTGTAGTTGGAGGAGCTTTGTAGCAGCACAGATCCACCTTTTGTGTGCTTACAAACCGTGACGATGTGACGACAACGTAGCTGTCACAGACAAAACACAACGCACATACATTCCAAGCAAAACAAGCAAAAATAAAAGAGCACACAAAAAATTCCAGATTGTCGTGTCTGTTGCTACTTGAGAGTAAAATGAAACAAGGCAAAGAAAAGACGCACAGTGGTAGTAGTGTTATGTTTATAGTAGAACAGGTAGTATCAAAAGGAAGGATGCAAATTACAATTGTTATGGAAGGGTCGGGCTAGGATAGAAGTAAGCAGCAGCATCATCAGTAGCTGCTGATGTAGAATCAGAAAATGTTCTCATTTTGTCTTAGGAGGACGAGGACGATGAACAAGCGTGTGCTATATTTTGTCTTGTTGTGTGTGTTTCTGTGTCTGATGGTATGATATTCCTGTAAAGAAAGAGAGACTGCAGCTCAGGTAGCAAATAGAGTAAATAGAGTAATATTATAGATGGTGTACATATATTTTCTGATTCCAAGTAGCGGCACGTTCCTATCCTAAGGGATCAAAGTTTTGTAAACTAAACGCTTTCTCTCTCTCCTTCTCTTCAAATAAAAGTACAATGTTATGCATGCATCCATCACGGGATAACAAACATAACATGGATCTCTTTCTTTCTTATCTCTCTCTCTCTCTCTCTCTTTTCGAGTTTAAATGTGTTTAATATTTGCATGTGGAATTGTTCATATTGTACACAGAGTGATAGCCATGTCTAGAGTGTTCTAGTTAGTTTGTTATGCACTTTTGCACACACACACGCTGCTGCTGCTAACTTTTGATATGGTGAAGATACAAAAAAGCAGGCATGTACAATATACATAGCAGCAGTGAGAAGACGGATGGCACATGTTTTTCTTCTAATTAGACGCGAGGAAAAACGTTGAGAGACTCTGGATTGTGGGTACAGTGGGATTTGTGAAGATTTAATTCGGTTCTCGCAGTTCCCGTGCTCATTCGTTCTCGTCATCATCAGCAAAAAGTATCATTGTCGTGGATGTATGTATGTCGTCGTCGCCTTTTGCGTTGTTGCAGCCACTCATTTACCATTTCAGCCTTTTGTTTGTAAATATTGTGGGAAGGTAGAGGCAGGCTGCAAGATAGACAAGCATACCTTTTGACGCATCATCACATTCCATGTTCCCATGTTTACAATTTGCAGTGTAATGGAATAATGGAAAGAGAGACAGATTGTTAATTTGACACATGAATTATGAATACCTATCATGTCATCCAAATAGCATGACTGGTTGGGTGTGGTGGTGGGGCTGATGATGTGGGGTGGTTATTTAAAATGTTGCCATCATAATATTTTAAAAAGATAGATTTTCTTTATTGCTGAAATATGTATGCAATCAAGAAAAATGACAAAAACAAACAAAACAATGTATTTTACTTCAAGATTATATTCAATCTGGACAAGTTAAGAAGATAGAAAGCTTGACAAAAGGTTGTATTTTAAATTGAATTCCTTGTTTGAAATTAAGTAGTACAGAGATATACAGGCAAAGACACAAATTCCTTATTATTATTTTTTTCCTGATTTTTTTCTATTACTGTTTCCACCTTTTTTTCAGCAACAATTTTAAACAGCGATCGTAACGATTGTTATCATATTTTATGGCAAAAGTTGCATATAAAACGTTTGAACGAGAGATAAACAATCTAATTATTATTCCGGGCTGGTAGTAGTGGGACAACATGAGTGATTTACAATTGTTTGCACTCAACACCATCATCGTCATCATCATCACTTGTGTAGCAGTTTTTATTATTACTTCATGATGAGGAATGTGCAAGTGCACATAAAGCTGTGATCACTATCATCATCACATCATGAATGCTGCATTGAATGGGGATTGAACAATGATGGTGAATTGACAGCAAAACAGAATCTTTGCTTGGATTTTCCAATCAAATATTGCAGTATTCTCAATTCAACAATCACTCTTGCTGAGTGGCATTCTGTTGTGTGTGTGCTGGCGGTGTGCGTTGCGTCTGCTGTAGAACAAACACGAATGAAATAAAGAGTCAATTCAATTGAAAAAGTTAACAATAAATAGTTTGAAGCATCTCTCTTTCTCTC
>JAANSP010004217.1:0-10423 GCA_036850745.1 Homidia socia
TTCTTCTAACGGTATTATTCTACATATTGTAGCGAGTGCATTGTGCAGCAAACTAAAACGTTATAAGCCAACATTTGTTGAGTACTCCTGTTTGAAATACCTAATCGTTTTTTGTTGTCGTACCCGTATTATTTGATAGTGAGGTAAGTATCCACTACTGAGCATATCCTGTGCAAACTTTTATACTCCCTTCTGCTTTTAAAGAAAATGAGAGGGAGTAAAAAATTCTGCGGAAAATTGCAAGAGCCTTTGGGAACCGCACAAGAGAAGAAGACAATGCGGTTGCTGAAGAGCACATAGGCTATCATACATAAAGGCAATTCAATGTGATGTGATGGAAAGTAGTGGCTTTACTGCATCATCATTCTGGAAAGAGAGAAAGAAAAAGTGAAGTAATAGGCGAGCAAAGTTCCGTCAGTTCCATGTGCCTACTTTTGCAGGAAAAGGGGCTACTTTTTCCCTCTCCAGTCCAGTTTACAATGTTATAGCGTTCTCTAGGGCAGTTAATCGAAATGAATACAGGTCGATCACACGAACAGTAAAAAGGGCAATAAAAAACTGAGGGTATGAGTTTCGAACACGGACATTGTGCCCATGTTGAACATATATTTCTGCTTCAAGTTCCTCTGCATTATCATTATGGAGAGCGAGAGAGGTAGAAGCAGTTGTTGTCTCATCTCAAGTGCATATAAAAAATTGGTCAGTATCAAACGGGAAGTAGAAAGGAAAGGAACAATTTCCCGTTACTTTTCCCAATGTTTCTAGAGTGGAAGAATATAAAACTGAGCTCTCTGTAAGGGATTAGGTATTTCATTAAAGAAGCAGTACATAATATTAGTGTTTACTTGCAACTGTGCTTTCTATTAAAGCATTTTCCTTTGTGTACATACACATGTATAGCTGGTACAAGAAAGAAAATCTTTGTTTTGTTATGTTGCATTGTGATAATTGGGTGTTTAGTTAGCACATTTTTAGCTTGTCATTCTTGAAACAAGTGCAAATTTTTTTTTTGCTGATTTAAGAGTGAGAAAATAAAATTCGTACTTACAATTAATTGCATTGTATTCCTAGAGATTTACCCAAGTGTAATGAGTACAATTCCTTACAGACATTTCAACAAATTCCTAAAAAGTCTATATTCTTCAAAGTCTCATTTGACTTCAAATTTTCATTGCAACTCAAACTTGTAACTTTAATTGGAGAACTTTTCTTTGTACTCCTTTGACTTTTGAGTTTCAACCCTTTTTTAAAATTCAATTAAACTGTTGTACATCTACAACATGGTTCAAATAAATAAGTTTAATTGGAACTTTATTTTTTAAATGCTAGTCCTTCGTTAACTGCAAACTCCACAGTAATCGTAAACTGTGTAGTTCTTGATTTGCATAGACTCATAATATTATCAAGAGAAAAATCTACTAGCTCAATTCACATTTATTTGTAATTTAATAGTACTGTTGTTCAATATATATTTTAACATTAAAAATTTATATAAACAAGGCTTTAACCATTTTATATTACTAGTTCGTTTGATCATATGCTAGGTTTTCCCTTGTGTACTAAAGTGTTGCACAGCCACTGCAATCATGTATGTATTTGTACATATATTAGCAGTTTAATTCGAAACGCTAATTGCTAAATTATTTTTTGCAGATTTTTTCAACCACGACAACTTACAAAAACTCTCAATCACACATGAGCAGAAGAAATAAATAATTCCCCGTTTTCTTTACCGCGACAACAAACGGATGAAACAAAAATATTTTGCATAGCACCAAAAAAATCAGGCGAAAATGTCAACGGCAAGGCCCAAAACTTCGCGAGCTTCATCCATTACAGTGGATCCAGATGCCACGTTCGTGTTGGGTATAGACATTGGAACGACAAGCGTCAAAGTCTGTCTGGTGGATACCGCAACAAAAACTATAGCTGCAATTCAAGCTAAAGATACGCAAGGTATGTAAAATGTGGTAAACGAAAAAAACACGCATTCGTTCCATCCTTTATTTTTACTGCACGCACCTTATTCCAATCCACTTACCTATATTACTTTTACACCCCTTTTGGGGAACATTAAATGTAGTTGTAAATTGCAAAAGAAAACGATTGTAAATTGTAGGTGATGTTAACACATAAAAGAAAGACACTTTTCTTGTTTTTTCATCAATTTACTTATTATTTAATATACGAAAATAGTGTGCTGAGTGCAATGACATGTATTACATGGCTATAATATATTACTGTCACTAATAATAATTTATTTAGGTAAAATGTTTTTAGTTTGTAAAAAAGTCTTTGTTTTCTCATGTTGCTAGCAAATGTGCCAAGCGAGTGTGGAACTGAGGGAAACAAGCAGGATGTGCCCAAGATCTGCTCGACTCTGCATAGTGTGGTTACCCGACTGCCACGCGAGCTACTCAGAAGAGTTGTTTACATTGGTAAGGAAAAAAATATGCCATTAAATTTGCTACCCACAGCACAGCACCCTACTACAATGTGCTTAACTTTAGTATATAATGTAAAAGTTTGCATGAAAAAACAAATCATTTCACATTAGGATTACAAATCCATTGGGGCATATAAAAGGTATATAACGTCCACAGAAATTACAACGATAAAACTTTTTTTTTTCTCAGAACAAAAAAAACATGATCATCTCTCTCCACCATTTTCCAGATGCTCTTCATGGTACACTTTTTTATCTCGAAGATCGACTTGTCACAAAAGCACACAGGCAAAAACCTCATTCATTATTTACTGCGTATCACTGTCTCATGAATGATTTATTTAGAATATTGCATAATAGACAAGTGGCAAGTTTTTGTAGAAAGTACTAGCAGGTCATGAAAAAACTTTGTGAGTGAAAGTAAACTACCAAACTAAACAATGAAAATTAGTTTCATTTTTCCATGAGTAATACATGTTTCACTCAATCATAATATATTATACAGTTTCATGCTCTGTTGTAGAACATAAGTTTATTCAATGTTCCCAGAATTTTTTTTGAATAGCAATTACCGTTCATTGTTTTTTTTGGATTGGACGCTAGGTGTCACGGGGCAAATGCATGGAGTCGTCTTTTGGAAGCATGGACAAGGCTGGGAACGAAATGGGGAAAAGATTGAGCCAAGAGTAACTTCCAACCTCTATACATGGCAGGTAAATAATGTAAAAGTTAATATACCGATACATATCTATCCAATAATAAGTCATACAACAATAAAGAATTCATCTCCCATCGGATTAATCTGCTCATCATAGGAAATGCTATAATAAAGAATGAGTTATTTATTTTATGAGAGACATGCGTCCATTTTTCCAAATATCGCAGTCATAAACAATAAAAATGTTATACACGTAAATACAATGCAATAGTAATAATATTGTTTTTGCTGTGTATTTACATTGTTGTACTTGCACATAGTAGTGGGTATATTGTTAAAATGCAAGTAACTTATGCAAAAACGGGCAACATTTGCTTATGCCCAACACGTATATATGTTGTTTTTCGTAGGACAGCAGATGTACGAAGGATTTTTTGGCCAGTTTACCTACACCAGACTCTCACTTGATGGTTTGCACTGGTTATGGTTGTGCAACTCTCTTTTGGATGGCAAAGGAATAAGCCTGAAAAGATCGAAAAATTTGATAGGGCAGCTACAATTCAGGTTTAGTGCAAAAAGAATTACCAGTTTGACGTATGTTATAATGAGTACAAATATGACAAGTTGAGACTCTTTATTGAATTTATTAGTCGGTCATCATCATTATCATCCTAATCAAAAATTATTACACTTGTATGCATCTCCTCTTGTAGGATTTTGTGGTGGCAATGCTTTGCGATCTAGATGTGCCGGTTATGTCCATTCAAAACGCTGCTGCTTGGGGCTATTTTAACACAGAGAAAAAGGAATGGAACACGCAAATTCTTGAAGATGCAGGTTTCCCAACTCGATTTTTACCAAAGATTGAGCAAGGAGGTCACTATGCAGGTCGTTGTTCGGCTACCGCATGGTTAGTTGTTCCGGAAGGAACTCCTGTTGGTGCAGCAATGGGAGATTTCCAATGCTCCGTCTTTTCCACGCTCTCAAGATCGGATCAATGCATTTTGAATATTTCAACGTCTGCTCAACTGGCATTTGTAATGCCTGATGAATTTCGCCCTAGAAGCGCTAAAGAGTCCCTAGACGACCAGCAAGAAAGCGAAACTCAATTAGATGAAACTGAGTCGGTGGAAAGTCACGTTCAATACTATCCGTACTTTGGAAGGTACTTGGCTGTTGCTGCTGCCATGACTGGCGGGAACTCTCTGGCAGCTTTTGTAAGCATGCTGCAACAATGGGCAGTGGGACTAGGTTGTAACGTTCCACAGTGTACGTTTTAACACATTTTATTATTATACATGAAATGTTTTCAATTTAATTATTTAATTAGTCGAAATTTCAATTTGCAACTATCTCTTTTGTAAAAATTTTGACGCGTTTACTGCAGCCAAAATTTGGGAGAAAGTAATTGCAGCTGCATCTAATGCAGAATCTACTACGTCATCCCTAGAGATCATTCCTACAATCTACGGTGAACGACATGCTCCCGAGCAAAACGCATCAGTTTTGAATATAGATTTAGGCAAACTATCCCTGGGTCAAGTTTTTCGTGCCTTGTGTAGAGGTGTGATTGAAAATCTTCACAGGTTTGTTTGTCAGTAGTAATATGCTATCTAGAAAACGTAAACGGTCATGTCATTCAAGAAAAATTGCATTTTCTATTGTTTCATTTATTCACGTTATATATATTGCTCTTATTCTAGAATGATGCCAAGTAGTATGCTGACCAAAGCTGGAATCACATCTGTTATTGGAAGTGGCTCTGCTCTTTCCAGAAATCCAGTTCTACAACAAGAATTTGAAAATATTTACAAAATTAATACAACCTATGGACAAGGAGGCGATGCCGCGTTGGGCGCAGCATTAGCTGTTCTCCAAAATTTACCAAGTTCTGAATGATTCTTTTAGCACGGATATAATTCAGAATTACCTCATACGAAGGCCCTTAAACCTTTTTTAAAGAATGTGTATTAATCATTACAAAATATACCTGTATCTTTAATTAAATTTTAAAAATTGTATTCATCACGATGGTGACGCGTTCAACACATTTTAAAAAATCTAAAAAAAAGTATTAACCAAAATGACATCGAATTTGTCCTTTCAAGTGGAACCCAAAACAATCATTGCATATTAAAAAAATATATGAGGTAAATTTTTTGCCTTATTATTACTTCCACCCGGAATATTTTAATACGAAAAGGTAGTTTTTGATGTTAAGATGCTTGTCCATCTGTGTTAGCATTATAACTTCTATTCTGATGCTAAATCTGGCGCGTGCGTACACAACCATGGGAGGTGACTGAATTTGCTTTTATTTAAAAGAGGGTCGTCTGCGAAAAAGTCACATGGTCTTTAAGTATTTTTATTGCAGATAATGTGTGATTGAGGAAAAACACAATTAAAATATATACCATTGTCAATTAAAAATATTTTCAGATATTTGATGAAACTGAAGGTTAACGTGAAGTATATTTGGTCTTGAAGAAATAAAAAATGTAATTTTTTCCCGGTAGATGTATTTACACCATGTTATTACGAAATTTCTTCTAGTCCTCTTGTTAGTAAACCCTACGAATAATAGTAATAAGTATTTTTATTTTTATTTAAAACATCCCTCTAAGTAAACCTGTCTTTGGTCTACTCTGTTTGTCTCTTTATATTAATGGTATCTGTCCTGTCTTGACCATATAACAAAATGTAATCTACAGCGGCAGTCAAGGATGCACAAGGTGAAAACCTAATGAGGCTGACATATACCAATGAACAAAAACTTCTAGCTAGATGGAAATTGGAAGAGGAATGATCAGATACCATAATGTATAGGTAACTCCTTGTAAAATTTGTGACTTTAAGTCTGTGTTTCAAGTCTCTCTAAATAAATATATTTTGTGGTGAATGACCCTACTGTTTTTAACTTAAAATGAACGTTTTCAAAAATGTGTAAAGCATGCACATACTTAATGCAAATACACTTTACAAGTTGGTTTAAGATTTTTCCTGTGATCTATTTACGATTAGCTTTTAAGAAAAGATTTTTCTCTACGCGACTTGTGGAAATAATCATGTTGTATTATATTAATGCATTTGCTGAAGTTTTATGGATTTTATGATTACAATTCTGTGCATAAGAAACATGCATATATACCTTAAAAATAAAAATACTTAAATACAATATGTTAAAATCTGATTTTTTTAAAACATATTAAACCATACTGCCCTAACCCATCTACAATCTACAGAATTCATGACAAGTTGCTATTATACTTTTATTATTTTTTTCTGGTGAACTAACTTTACTCTTATCATTTCAGTGGATTGTTTGTTTGTGTAACGTAACGTACATACTAAAATGGATGAGCATGGTTGTGTTCAAAAAGAAATGCTCAGTCAGTATAAAGTAAGCAAGTTGAAAACTTATTTGCGACATTAATTATTGGGATGGGTTATAGAAAATATAAATCATCACTTTGCAGAGTATTTAAAAAATAACTTAACAAAGGTGTTCACATGGGAATAAAATCAAGGAAAAAATCTAATTTCGTAAAATACCCTCCTAGACGGTCCTAGTTGGCAATTTATTCACTTTACCAACATTAGTTGATTACATACCCCTTTATAGTTGTCTAGCGAATTCAGTTTTAACTTAATTTTAGTTTTGAAATATCATGTTACGCTAGCATAAATACTCGTAAAACTTCACCATAAATGTTCGTACAAATAAAATACACCAATACGTTGGCATCTGCGCCACTGCACATATACGACACAGAAATTCCTGGAAATGAATAGGGCGGAGCAACTTGATGCATTCAACTTTTTCCAAATTAACTAATACATTTAAAGCATATTCTAATTTGAAATTTGAAGGCATTGTAAGCTCAATATAAACTTTTAAACTCAAGTATTTATTGAAGCCGCCAGAGGTAATGGTAATATGTAAATGATGACTTTTTGCTANGGTAATATGTAAATGATGACTTTTTGCTACTTTATATCGGGCCTTTCAGATTAAAACTGGTGTTACTGGTGTCTTTTTTCACTTAATGTTGAATAAATACATAAATCAATATTGAAACCAATTTTTCATTTCTGACACCCGGTTTCTGAAAAACGTCAGGTTCCGGATATGTCGGCACGTACTAATTTTGAATCTAATTTTATCTCAATATAAGTGTTTGGATTTAAAATTTGATTTCGTATCAGTTTTTAGCATGTTAATTTCAAGTCCTAAATTTCCAAAATACAGTGAGTTTTTTTATCTCCGTAAAATAAATCCATTTTCAAATTAATCAATTCTAAAACTCTAAACGAGTTTACAAGATGAAAATAAAATACATAAAAAATACTAATTAAAAAAAGTTTACAACAAGAATCTCTGCAGTAAAAAATAAATAAATACGGACACGCTATATGTTACGGGAAGTTCAAATTAGGTAGGTATCCATACAACATATTATGCCGATATGAAACTTGCGTAAGTATACTTTTCCTAATAAGCTTTTAATTTTTTCAAACATTACAAAGATAAAATAAATATTATAGTAATCTTAAAATAACTTGTGAAATAATCGATAAAATAATAGTAGCTGCACTTAAAACTTTAACAAAATTTCATACTACTTTCAACTCTATTGTTTCAAAAGGATCACTGCATTGGTTGTGCCCGATCAGTTCATTTACAATTAGTAGTTCATTTTCTGATTAATAAATATGATGTGAATTTTTTTGACAAATATGACAAGTATTGGTCTTGGTCTAACAGTCTTGTTTTTATTACA
The DNA here is from genome assembly GCA_036850745.1 of Homidia socia. Lineage (NCBI taxonomy): Eukaryota > Metazoa > Arthropoda > Collembola > Entomobryomorpha > Entomobryidae > Homidia > Homidia socia. The sequence goes on from JAANSP010004217.1 coordinate 7,886, forward strand.
TGAATTTACTATTTACGTTTTAGGTACGAAATGGCTGCGAGCCTATTATCATCCATCGCCTACAAACCTTTCGTTTAGATTAGATCGTTAAGGCGGTATTAACTATTAATTTTCAGCCTTTTCAAAGTAACTATAGCCAAACAATTATGCCGCAATACGCCGATAAGCCCAATAAACTTATTACTAGTTACGGCAGAAGTTACCATGAAATTTTATATTGTGGTAATAAGCAATCGGTATGGGTATGATTGAATTATTGCTCTTATTTTTTAGTTCTACTGCAACTAGCACCCGATATCTCGGCAGTTACGCTAACTTTGTCTAATTTTCAAATACAAGTCCATTTATTGCAATAAATTGTTATCATAAATATCAACGGTATTAGAAAGTATAGTTTTCATAGACATACCTACATACATACACTTTAGTATAACAACAACACAAGTTTTTATGATCAGTAATAGAGCACAAGTACTAGCTTTCATCACTCCCAAGTTTTAAAACGATAACTAATTTGCATCATCATTCATTGATTCAACACTCAATATACATTGAGAAAATTTTGTTTTATTTATATAGATTTTGTAATTTTCAATTACTGGGTAACGTGTGTATAAATATGAACGGTATTAGAAAGTATTGTTTTCATAGACATACATACATACACTTTAGTATAACAACAACACAAGTTTTTATGATCAGTAATAGAGCACAAGTACTAGCTTTCATCATTCTCAAGTTTTAAAACGATAACTAATTTGCATTATCATTCATTGATTCAACATTCTATATACATTGAGAAAATTTTGTTTTATTTATATAGATTTTGTAATTTTCAATTACTGGGTAACGTGTGTATGAAAAAATGTATATGTAGAACGTGCCAAATTGATTTTCAAAAAAAACAGACGCTAGGCACTGTCATTTGAATCATGCTCTTTCTACTGGCATTTAAGATTTTTTATTAGAACACTTCCTCTGCCTTCTATCTTGCGTTTTTTAATGGCATATTTAACACACATTTATATGGGAACTGATGTCTCTGCCCGGACGTCGTAAATAGGGTCATGCTCATGAAAACTAAATTTGCATGATTTTGTTCCTTGAAACATGGGCAATAACCCGCCACGGCTAAATTTTTGATTTTTTCAAGTTCTTTATTTGAAAATGCGACATTTTGGTACATGGGTCAGCCTGCGGTCGTAGTTCACTCGTTAAAATTTTCGACGCTGGTTGCTATGTTTAGCTACGCCCGACACAATTATTTAGCGTCGAAGATAAATAATACCGCGTTAAGCTGACAGCCAATTATTCAACCTGCTTTCTATAGTAAACACTTACATACAAAAACCAGTTAAGTTGACTTTTTAATTAAGCACATCAAAAGTTTATATGATATAAAACCATATTGATTGATAGAAACTTGTATTTTTAAGTAAACCAACTTATGTCATATTTAATCTAGTTGGCGAATACAAAAAAAACAGATAGAAAAAGAGTAATATAAGTTTGTATTTTATTGAATCCGATTTCGTTTAATTGTAAACCTTTACATACAGAGAACTGCTTGTGAATACTTATGTATCATTTTCAATCTAAAAAGGGATTCCACTAACAGCCATGGCATAAGAATCTTAAAAGGTTTACCATATTCATGCTTACTAATATCGTACAGATAATGTTCGGCTTATACCAATCAGCACCTATGGACTATGTAATTATTTAACAGATCGTCTCATGGTAATGCTTGTCATTGAAGAATAAAATGTATCACGTACACATTTTCAACTGTATAGTAAAGTATGTCTTAAGTTAAACAGTTGGTTACAAGATAAAAGATAATATAATCTCTTCCATGAAAACTAAATACTTGACACGTCTAATTTCCTGACTGGAATCTTTAGAAGCCGATATTACACCAGAGTAACATCTCATGACTACTGCAGCATACCGACAAATCAATGTCTTTCCATTATCTGATGTGAAATTTCCTTTTCTTCATATTTTGTTGAAAGACTTGTGGGAAAGACGGGATTGTGACTTTTGCGAGGAAGGTCATTTTTTGAAAATCAAAAAGTGTATACATCTATTCCGCAAATATGAAATACAAAAGTACTCGGGGTGGGTGTTTAGAAGCATCTTTTGAGGAAGCATTATTTTCTGGGTACGCTTCTGATGGTGGAATCTATGTTCCCATCACCCTTCCTAAACTTTCTCCAGATCTTATAGATCAGTGGAAAAAGTCACCGCCAAGATACCAGCAAGTTGTATTTGAAATTGTGAAACTGTTTGTCAGTGAAGATGAGCTTCCTCGGGATGTCCTTGAACGGTGTATTGAACAAGCTTATGCGCAATTCGACATTGAAAGCGTGATTGGACTGAAGCAATGCAAGGAAAGTAAAAGCTCATCGGATTACACGGTAGTGGAGCTATACCATGGAAGAACCAAGTCATTTAAGGACTACTCCCTCAGTCTAGTGGGAAGACTGATGGAATATTTTGTAGGAAAAAGGAAGAGTCATGTAACTGCGTTGGTGA
>JAANSP010004218.1:0-10423 GCA_036850745.1 Homidia socia
TTTTCCTTTTTAGGAAATGGAATTATTAATTACTTAAAGAAAGGAATTTGAAGCCAGACTGACCATTCCTTTTCCTTCTTTCCACAATGTAATGGTCCAACCAATGATAAATGAGAGTCACGTTGTGTATGTGAGCAAGGGAGAAAAGAAAATAGGAATATCTAAATGTAAAGGGAAGTGTGACTGACAGAGGCATGAAGGACGCGGGTGTGTGTGGGGTAATACAAACCACATGTTTGCGTGTAATGTTGCGTTAAAAAATAGGGATAACTCCATATAAAAAACAATAGATATCTTAACCTAAATAAACGGGGATAACTAATTCTACCTAAAACTATAGATATGAGTATACGTAAAACTATGTATAACTAGTATATACAAATAAATATCGATATGACCATAAAAATAAATTTAGATTTGAAGATACAATAATTCATTGATGCTAAACGAACACACACAGTTTTAAATACATGTACAGCTAACAAGTCTAACACATCATTGTAAATTTAAGAAGGTAGATATTTTTATCCCACAATATTTAAAAAACGATGACCTCGGACATTTTCAATCAAAAAATGGAGAGAGTATTGCTAGAAAAGATCGAGCTTAAGAAAGGAATTTCTGACCGAGAAAGGAAGGTAATTCAAGAACGTAACAAGGCAACGGAAAAAGAAATTCAAGAACTGACTAGTACTGTGTCCGCCTACGCGCAGTTAAATACTGAACTGCAAAATCAATCGCTCACGAAAGAGAAACGTTTGCAAATGTTGGAATTCAAAAAGATGAAACAAGCAATAAGAGACATAGAAAGAAAGTACATGAAACAAATGTAATGTATAAGCAAAAAAGAAATACATTAAATAATGTTAGGAATCAGTGCTTCTTGCACAGTAAACAGCATCAACAAATAGTTGAAAAGTTCAAAAATGGAGAAGAGGAACTAAAAAGTAAAACTTTGAATCAGGACGGAGAACTTGAAAAGCAATGTGTTAAAAATCCAATTTGCGAGTTCAAATTTTAGAAGAAACAAAAGCTAAAGAAGATGCAACTAATAAACATGTTAATGAGCTGGAACAACAAGTTAAACGGAACAACCAGTTGGAAAGGGATCTAGACGAACAAAGACAAACACGACGACTTCTTCGCCGTGTTCTATATTACTCATAGAATCATTAATGAAATTGCGTTAAATTATTTCCTGAATTACTGCTTTCAAGTAATGTACATTCTTCAGCAGCAGTACTCCGTTGTAACACAGAATTCCTCGGAAATTGGAACAAATTTTTTCTTCCTGTCTTGCCAACTGCAGTGCAATTTTAATGAAAAAAGTCTTTTTGTACTTCGGAATTAAAGAGGCGGCAACGATAACCAAAATTTATGTTTACTAGCAGCAAAATTGGATGTGGTTTTTAGAACCAAGTTTTAGAAAAATAACCGAACATTCAAAAGAACCATCAAAAAGATAAAAACATTAATATATAAGAAGAGCAAATTAAAAATAAATTGATAGTAGTACATTGATGGTAGCTCAGCTGAATATGAAAAGGCAAAAAATCAAGGCTTGTATAGTTTTACTGGCTGTTAACAACATTGTTTTTAGGATATATGTTATTTCAATAATTATATCCTTAGTAGATATTTTATTAAGGCAATGTAAGTCTTGTAATTATAGTATGATTTTTCATGTTACTCGCCAATATGTGTCTTGTAACTTATAAAAATGTTTGATAGGCCAGACAATAAATGATTAAGATAATAATTTTTCTGTGCTAAGTAAAAAACGGAAATGTTAAGATTAAGGTAATTGAAATGATCGTAACTAAATTTAAACTTGTTCTCTTAAAGGCAAATATAGATAATAATCTATTGTACGTATGGCATTTGTTTTCTAACTTTATCATATCATTCTCTTTCTTGTCAGCATCATCACCCAAATGAAAAAAGACTCCATAATTTGCTTATAGTATATTCCTTTAATGTAATTCCGCTTAAAGTATGCTAGAGTGTGATTTTTTACCCCTATTACTTACTTTCGATTCTAACTGAATGTGAAGTTTTATTGGTTAAAAAATACAGGAATAGGTAACTCTTAACCTTAGCAACATCTTCGTTTACTTTGACTTGGTTGTAGTTAAGCTTGTTTGGATTCGGCAAAAATAACAAATGAAATTGCGTTATGTTAACGATAATTTTTATATTCACGCTAGCACTTGGTCTTTTTCTCTACTAAAACTATCATTGTTGGTTTTTTAACTGCGGGTTCTAAGAATAAAAACATACTTAGAAAACAGGCGGTTTGTGGGTTATGGGTATGCGCATATGATGTTTATTACGCTAACATAACGAAATAAATATGAAGACATGTAGAATTCAGATAAGCAGACAGTACATGATAATAAATTGTTTTCTGTCTTTTTCAGGAAGTGGATAGACAGGGGACTGGCACATGGCCGAGATTTTTTCAGTGCTACTCTTAAGTTTTGGGCAGTTGATGAAAAAGACGTACAGCGCATATCAACATTGTTGTAAATGATCAAACATATTAAGAAAGAGCAGAAACAACAACAGAAAATTAGTTTTCTTTTGTTAAAATAATTTGTAGTTTTCCATTCACAGTTCTTTCGCATTTAACTTGTTAGTTATGTAACTTTTTCACTCTGCTGTACCTTGTATACAAAAAGTATTTAGTATTTTATATTAACTATTAAAATACAGTCTTGACTATATCTTTTTGAAGTAGCAATAACGGCTTATTATTATAATGCATATGTGTTTATTTAGCCATGTGGTTACTGGTAGGTGGTAATAGCTTTTTGCTTGTAAAAAACTAGGACGCAGATTGCACTTTTCATTAATAAGGTATTGTAGAACTTTTAATTTAGATATATAATACAATTACAATTTTTTTGTTTAATATTACGTAATATCAACAGGTTTCGTCAATCATTTGTATAACCTGTTTAGCTGATTGGATTGTTCTTTACTGACTAGTATATAATATTGACTATGATCTTTATCGGAAATTAAGAGTCGAGTTTAAAACTCCGAAGGTATTACTTAATACTTTGTAATTAGGCAATGAGTCTTAATTAATCCTATTTAAAAACTTTTTAATTAGTATTACCACTAGCACAATTAAAACTATTATGGATGTATGCTGGTCACTGAGAGCGTACAAATCCCTTCATGTTCAATTCATGAAGGAGAAAGCTTCATAATATCTTCTTGTCAGCTTTATTTTCGGTAGCGTCTTCTCCTATCAGTTCATTCTCCATGACTTCTACTGGAAAGCTTTTTTATTATTGCAGACGGTGCTTGGCTTTTGCTAGAAATACATGAATACTTTGATTTCGCTAGCAAACTTTGCTGACAGTATTTCTAGTAGCTCTAAAGTTTCACAACTACTTGGTCTGATCAGACAAAGATTGTCTACGTTTAAAACTGAAAAGTATCTATTCACCAGTTTACCTTTACTTTTGTTAGGTTATAGTGTTACATGACTTATGTGAGGCTTCATTTCAAAATGAAACTATGCTGTTTGTTGGGTCTACTTTTGATTGTATATTTTACACAATCATTTATTATACAAATGTAATTAATATATTATTAGCAAATCACAGGGAGTGTTATAAGGTCAATATGTCTCGTTTCGCTATTACTTGAGTTTTGCGTCAAAGTTCACGTCAAAGTAAATGGTATTAAGTTTCAAGACTGGACATGTCTGAGACCTGTAATCCTTTTTTGTGTTTATTGATTCAATGTTTCTGCATTCTTAGCTATAATTGATTTCAAAAACAGTCGTAAATACCTAAATATGTCATCCTTTCAGGCTATTTGAACAATGATCCAAACTTGTTCATTCTCTTCTTGACTAGCAGTATTTTACTGTTTTTGGTCACTGCAGTCACTGGGATTTTAGGGATTTAATTGATCCGTTTCACTATAAATGATGTTGATTTTCATGTGCAAGTGTTTCATGTAAAATTCTTTTTATATTTATTGTCTTGTACCCCAAACTGAATTAGACAACAAGAGGAGGATATACGTGGTGGTTTTTCTTGGTACAGCGTTCGGCCTGCCGTTAGAGAATGCAATGTATCCAGTATGATGTGAAATAGTTTAAAATATTTTGATCGCAAACGTTGTGGACTCTACCCTAAGGACACCAAAGTTGTTGGGCATTTTCTGCGTGGTCATGCCCGATATAGCAATAAGGGACGTTTTAGGAGGCCCGTTTTTAAACAAAACTTTAAACCTGATTGCGACCTCTTTAACAAAACTATTGGTGTGGTAGTCGCATACGAAGATGACGTGAGTAAACACGTTGTGGAGTTAACTTCTGTATAACCATCATCAAAAAAATATAGTCATCAACTTCCTTTTCATCTACTTGATTTTGTCTTTCTTTTGTTTTCTTCTCGACTCTTTTCAACCGGTACTTTTATGTGGTTTGTAACGAAAAGATTTAGATCCCTGATGGCTACCACTTTCATGGGATTTTGCGGGCGCTATTTGTTGAGATTTTGTTTCTTGTGTAGAGCTAGGTAGCTTGTCTGTAATTGTTTCTGTTTTGAGATTTTTTATGCAGGTCCTCAATTTTAGCTTGCCTACATATAGTACTTTTGTGTGACCAGGCCAGTGTTAGGCACAGAATTTGCTATTATCCACGGCCGATCCTATCCCTTCAGGAGCAGCAAAAACTGCGTTTGTAGGTGTTGATGCACATGTTGCCGCCACGGATAATATCTTGCCTATTCCTATGTCAGATTAAGGTGTCAGTTGGTTGCCACTATAACGTTGTACACTAATTGGTTCTGTGGTGTAATTTATGTTTATAGTTTTATTTGGGACGTTATCAAAACGTGTACGTTTTTATCTGCGTACGTAACGTTTGTATAGATGCTTAGAGGATGTTTGTTGGGCAAGTTTACTACTCTGCAAATTTGTGATGACATAACAGCGTCAAATGGTGCTGCGTCTTTATTGTTTGCAAGTCGCAAATTCATTGTAGTATGATCGGATATCATGATGTTAATATTCGAAACCATTTTCGACACTTTGTCTTTCTCAGTCCTTTGAGCAGAATGTAAACTGCGCTTGATTGGTAGCAGCGACGTTACAGATTTACTAAATAAAGCATATGCCCAGGTTTAAAAAGATGAATTTTTCCTAAAAGGCTTTTTGATGGGATAAGATATTGATTTAAGATGGCATATTTCTATTTTGTAGAGCAGCAGGAATTCCATATTTTGAGAATTTCTTCTTTACCTTATGGGATAGCAAATATATGCACAAAAAATCACTCCGCTACAAATATTGTAAGGGTGCGTTGAATTCAAAATAAATCTTGCCAAGCATTGTACCAGGCGAGACAAGTTTATTTAAAGATTATGCAGAGTTCATGATTTGCTTATAAGCACTCAACAATGCTGAACTCCACCTAAAATGACTACGACACAAAACAGAACATGTTTCCAGCTAGTATTATGTACTGATATTGACTGGTTTTAATACTACAATTGCGCAATTTTTACTGTGCGGTGAGCACATACACTGGCATTTGTCTCGCTTTTCCCCCTACCAACTACATGTTTTAAAAATGAGAAACGTTTTGCTTGCTGAATAATGAAATTTCTATTCTATATCGCATGTATATGCACAAAAAAAATGAAGTAGATTCTATGGTTTATTTATTTTTTATATATGCATACGTTCTACAGATAACAATAATCAACTGTTATTTCACATGTAATTTTGCCCGGATTTCCACACCTCACACTTAAAACTGAATCATACCACATTACAACAAGGCTACTTGATAAAATTCATCATGTGCCATTCAAGGGAGAGCTCATAAAGTGGAATCTTGCATTCTGTATAATCTTTGAGGACCATATAAATCTAAACTTTGTAAGTTACCATCCATTCAAGGAAGGTTGAATACGCTGGTTTTGTATTTGTGAATTTTTACAAAGTTTTTATGATCATTTATCGTGCGTTTTGTACACACAGCATTTTATTTTTTTTACAAAAGAATATAACTTTCACCTCGTGAGACAAATTTTAAAGCTGCGCGTCCCGCTTGATGCTTCATTAAATTGTGCTACTGAAAACGGTTTCCTATTGCAGTGTCACAACAAGGATATGATTGAAACTGTGAGTTGGAAAGCGACAGTTGATTCCACATGTTTATATTTTAAACTATCTATTAGGATTATCGACTAGAAAGCATGCTTATCACGTACCTTTGTTTACAACTTTTATTATTCCACGCATCCTCTCCTGTTGCATTTTAAACCCCAAAATATGAAACACGAATGGTTGCAGAATCGATTGTTGTTGTACGATTTTACTGGATGAGGCAAAAACGTAAGCATTTTAAAATTAAATTGTGTATTTTTAGACCAGTGTGATTTTAAAGTGTGAGCTTTTTTCCCAGGGCAGGGCAGGGAATAATAGACAGTTCACAAGGTACGCGGAGCAGCAATCCTTAGTCTGAAAGAAAATAAGTATTTTTGTTTTCTACTTATCTTCTAGATTTTATTCACTAATTATAAAATATTATTTTACAATATACAATTTTATTTTAATAGTATGTAGTAAAAAATACAAAATAACAAAAAACTGTAATGACTTTGTTATAATTGATTTGGAAATTGTTAATTCTGATTTAAATCAAAAAATCTCCCATAGCCCCAGAACAAATAAAAATAAACGATAATTTTATTTTGTATATCGCATGACATCTTAGTTCGTTAAGACTGCATAATGAAATTCCATTGTCATCAGTTAGGATTCCCGAAGTGGGATTACATTAGTTTCATTTTGGTCCTTATCCACCTGTATTAGTGTCCCTCCCCACCGTATATACATGCAGTCGATTTTTCCATAAAGGTTATAGGGGTTTACGGCATGAGACCAGTGTCAGCGCCTATACTTAATGCATGAATCCATCACTGGCTGCTCACAACTTTTGTTGTGTCAACTCAATACTACTCTGGTCCTTTACTCAACAGTTCAGAAAATTCAACATTTCATCCAAGTCTGGCATGTCTAAACATTTTAGCCATGTTGCAGGACAAACTTGCTTTCAGAAAATAAAATAAATCGCTCATCTAAATGCGGTAGTTTTTAACCCCGGTAATAGTAAAAAGATTTTGCATTTGTCATTTGCTGTGTGTGGAGAAGCTAGGGTGAAGTTGCACGAATAGCATAAATTGAGATGAATAGCACTTGTCCACTTTGCAAAGTGCTCAACAGATTAGAACTACAGTTCTAGTCAATCGTATTCAAGAAGTTTGATTTTTTTTTGCAAGTTTAACGTATAGATAAAAGTCCCTTTCATATTCAAATACCTTAATGCGTTTAAAGGGCGTACCTAATCAGTGCGATTCTATGATAACGTATATAAATAGATATATAGATTTATTTACTTATATCTCGTTTGGGCTCCCGGCCCATCCAGCATCCATCCGTCATACAAATTCAACGATACAATACAAAATTGATTGATTCTTGGTACAACATATTGTATTATAAAATTAAGTATAATCACTGTATACTATTTTGACAATTTGTATACCATTATAGCGTAGAATGTACGGTTTTCTTCTTGGTAAGTTTTGTCTTCGCTGTCAGCCATTTTTCGCACATTACTGCTGGTTTTGGCTGATTCTAAAGCCTGTATTACGTCGTATTGGAGCATTAAGTTCCACACCTGTTTGTAGTCGAATCCATTTCGTTCCGCAAAATCTCCTGAATGCCCAAAACAAGCCCTGATGCCTGAAATGAAATCCTGAACACCGGACCAGCCTCCTATCCAATTAACAACCGTAACTGCAGCGGCTGATGCTTGACCAAGCATGGGAGCTCTGTGAATTATTGGAACAAACATACTCCTCATAAGCATCGTTAAAACAATGGCTATTTAAATATACATAAATCGAGTACTTTTAATTTTTTACTAAAACTACATTTTTATGACACCCATCAGCAATGTATATAAATTAAATATACTTTTAACCACTATTTATTAAATATAACTTATGTAAATGCTATTCATTCCAATCTTTTATTCTTGTGCATAATTGCATGAAATTTAAACTCAACTAAAATTTTCAATTTTAAATTTTGCTAGCAACAAGTTGGTGATTCTACATTTCCAACATTTCGCTTTATTTTGCAACTATTGTTTTATTATACAAGTGTATTTATAAATAATAAAAATACGTAACAACTGGTTGTAATAAAAATATATTAATTCCAAGCTCTCAATTATTGTTCTAACGTTGATCATTGCGTAATTGATAAGCAGTGCACTTTAACAATAACATACTATAGGACTAATAGCTATTCATATTTTCCTATATAACTTTTAAAACCTTTTTCTACAAATACTAAAGGTCATATGGGTAAATGTAAATTGCAATTTAACCTGTTCACTACAGTTCTGGTTAGCAATGTACAAGTTTTTACATTTTTGATAAAATGCAATAATTTCAGCAAAGTAAATAAATAAACTGTATAATATTTTACAACATTTAAGTTACAAAGTGTAAGACAAAAATTTTTTTATACCTATTTATATTGAAACATTATTACAAGGCTTTTTGTATTTTTGTGTAATTTTACTTGAGTGAACAAAATATACCATACTTTAAAGTAAATTATTATTGTTATCATTATTACATTGAACCATTATTAACTCTATTATACGCATGTGTACTTGTCTGATTTAACTCGTGTTATCTATTCCACTCTCCACTCTGTCGATCTGTATTTATTGTAATTTTCCTGTTTGCGTCTCCCTGTTGAAATTATCAAAAGATGGGGTAAAACATCAATTATTATCCTTAGTTTTTTTGCATATATATCCGTCCAACTTGTGGATATTTTACTTACATAAATTGTTACACTGACGTACTTATGCAAATGAAGTGCTTATGCAAACTGTCCAAGTGGAAACAGGCTGGACGCTTTTGGTGATAAGATGTGTTAAGATCCTAGTGGGGCTTTCAGTTTTGTATGTCACCAATTTTGTCACACAACCAATAAAATAATAATTTGTTCCAAATACGCAATTTTATGATCACGAAAGCAGTAAAAAGTCACATCAAACAAAATTAGATGTTACATATGAAGGTTTAAAAAACAGTACCGCGGTGTTTCCACGATGCTTCCATTTTGCAGACTATTCAAAGAGTAAAGGTGAGATCTGTAATATTCTGCTTCATTTTTCCCGTTCAATACCAGAATGGCGTCTGTTGTAAATCTTGTAATTGTCACAACCAACTTCATGTATGTATTAGTAAGTTCACCCGATGGTTGACGTATTCCTACTAACCCTCAAAAAGTTTTTGAAAGTATGGTAAAATATCGATTGGTAGCTATAACCCTTCGTGAAAAACTGACAAAACGTCGATTCGTACCAGGGAAACCAGCACAATAAAAAAGCAGACTACTAGAAAACGTTGAAGGTATAACGAAAATGTGTAAAGTACACAAAAACGCTTATTGAATAACTAAAACGCTTGAAGTCTACATAAAACGTTAATTGTTCAATATTTACAAATTCAAATCGTCGTAAAGGCTAAACGATTATAAAGTCCCTGAAAATTTAAATGACGGTAGAAAAATATTCTGTATGTTAGACGGAAATGAACAAAAAATATGATCGCAAGTTTTTTACTGCTACCTACCGTTAATATATTGGATTCAAATTGTCACCACGGCTGTTCTACAAACTAAGAAATCGATTGATGAAAATAAAATTTGAATAGCGGTTATCTATTTTAATTAGTATCGTGTTAAAAAAGACGGGCGGACAAACAGACAGACATTCACGTAAAGCGGCTCAAAGCTTTCGCTGCTTAATATTGTTCAACACTGCACTCCTAAGTGTTTCACTCCATGCTGAAATGAAACTTGAAAATTATCAAACCCAACTGATACGTTCAGCTGACATTGTCAGGGTGCGATAGGGAACTCCGATAATTCCAGAATTTTTTCGGCATGCCAGTCTCCAGTTTTCAATGTGAATTTGCTAAACCTTAATGTGTGAGTAAAAATCCAACTCTGAACCACACCTAATTGATTACTTCTGCATAAAACCAAGCAATCCATTTTTAACAGTTTGGTATATTCTACATAAATTGTGTTCTATTATTTTGCAAACTTTTCAATTCCAATAAAAAGCAAAAATGGAATAGCTTCTTGTTGGAGATAGAGGTGAGTCAGTAACTTGATATCCTTAAATTTCTAGTCAAAACGCATTTGAAAATATGAAATTTTGTAAACTGCATTCCGTTTCATAGATTGTTCCTTCACCGAAATTATGATTGCAATGCACAAATTGGACTATAATAACATGGTGTTGCTGGGAGAAAATTGGAAAAAATTAGCAGCATCATTGTCAGCATCCGGT
>JAANSP010004219.1:0-10423 GCA_036850745.1 Homidia socia
TCAAAATCAAAACCCTCGTCCAGCCAGCTAAAGTATTAACACAGACAGACTCGAAAATAATGCTCACTTAAAAGCTTTCTTTCCCCATTGTTGATGCATGTATTACTATTGTTTTCAAGAGTTGTTTTTATCTGAGGAGGATAATGACGAAGACGATGATGCCAAACATTTTTCTGACTTCTCTGTCTCCCTTTTGACTTAACATGTAAAGAAAATAACTGCTGGGAAATACATGGGTAAATGCCTTATACAACTTCTCATTTCTCATCGTGATTACTGATGTACATATATGAAATTTACTCCTGCTGCTGCTAGCTGGATAAGAAAAAGTAAAGTAAGACATGGTCGGAGGAGAATTTTTCGAGAAAAGAGCATGCAAGCAAAGCACAAAACACAACGCATTCATAACCTTGTTTGTTATTCATCCACGTAAAGTCAGCCCGATAGCTTGTGGTAAAAGAACCACTATTTTATGTGATTTCGTTTGAGTGGACAGCAAGATAAATAAATAGAAACCTTAAAAGCTGCAAAGGTGACAACAGTTGCAGCACAAAAATATTGAACTTGATACAAACTGCAAGCTCAACTCGTTGATTGGATTTGATAAATTGGTCGAGAAGGACAGTAGCCAAACTAAGTGGGTAAGAGAAAAAAATTATGAACAATATTAAAATTTGTGTACATTAAACTATACATTATCCAATTATAAAAAAATATTACAGTGCAGTTTTTTGCATGCAAGAAGATTGTGCAATTTGCAAAGTCAACAGTTTCGTGAATTGAATAAGCAAAAAAGATTACGTAACTCTTAATATTTGCTGTTTACTCAATAATCACGCAAGGACTATTAAAACGTGAATATTTGTGCTTTGTGATTTATTGGGAAAATCACAATAAAATGAGATTTATTTCTCTGTATCGTCTTTAAACAAGGCAGAGAGACGCTAAGCAAGTGTGCAGATTGTGAATAGTTTGGCTATTGTGAATATTCATTTGATAGGCTCAGGAAACAGTATTTTATCAAAGTTTCACCAACTAATGTAAAATATCTTGTATTAAATTTCAGATCATTTACTAAACGCAAAATTATACGTAACTCAAATAATTTTGCTGTTTACTCAATAATCAAGCAAGGACTATTAAAACGTGAATATTTGTGCTTTGTGATTTATTGGGAAAATCACAATAAAATGAGATTTATTTCTCTGTATCGTCTTTAAACAAGGCAGAGAGACGCTTAGCAAGTGTGCAGACTGTGTATATTCATTTGATAGGCACGGGAAACAGTATTTTATTAAAGTTTCACCAGTTAAAGTAAAATATCTTGTATTAAATTTCAGATCATTTACTAAACGCAAAATTAATCATGGCTTTGCAACCTGGAATGCGTTTTCTCCTTTTCGGAAGTGGCATCATTCTCTTCCTCTCCTGTACGCTTGTTCTCAGTATTCCCCGCAATTCAAACAAACGACATTAACACGGTCAACCGATGGTATGACTTGCCACACTACAGCGAAACGCCGTATAGTGACTGTGGTTCAAAGGGCTCCACTATTCAGAAGGTTGAAGTGATTCCCTGTACCAATGACAATGCATGCGAGCTGAAAACAGGATCCAATGCCACTTTTAAGATTTCCTTTCTCTCAAAAGTAAACACAACTTCGTTGAAGGCAAGGGTTCATGGAATAGTAGCTGGAATACCCTTACCCTTTCATTGTCCGCAGGTAAAATATAACAATTTCGTATTATCTATTTTAATAAAATTGTTGTGAACTTTTAGAACTGAAACTCTCAAAAGTAAACACAACTTCGTTAAAGGCAAGGGTTCATGGAATAGTAGCTGGAATACCCTTACCCTTTCATTGTCCGCAGGTAAAACAATATAAATTCGTATTATCTATTTTAATAAAATTATTGTGAACTTTTAGAACTGAATTTTTAAATTATGATTTTTTTCTAGGCAAATGCCTGTGAAAAGTCTAACATTGTATGTCCTATTGTTGCCGGTCAAATCTACAACTACGACGTGGTTCTACCTGTTTTAAGCAGCTATCCAAAAGTTAGCGTGAAGGTAAAATGGGAGTTGATGAGCGACTTAAATCAGGATGTCGTTTGCCTTATGATTCCAGCCAAGCTAGTGTAATATTCGTATTATCTATTTTAATAAAATTGTTGTGAACTTTTAGAACTGAATATTTAAATTTTGATTTTTTTTCTAGACAAATGCCTGTGAAAAGTCTAACATTGTCTGTCCTATTGTTGCCGGTCAAATCTACAACTACGACTTGGTTTTACCTGTTTTAAGCAGCTACCCAAAAGTTAGCGTGAAGGTAAAATGGGAGTTGATGAGCGACTTAAATCAGGATGTCGTTTGCCTTATGATTCCAGCCAAGCTAGTGTAATGTTTTCAACGGAGCAGCGGCAGCAGACCCATACACAAGACCATAGCTGTGTATTTTGTAAATATGTACCTATGTAATAATAATTATTGAGGAAACCAGGGGTCATCATCATATTTGACATTTGCCCAAATGCTATTGCTTGTTCCATCGAAGAATACTTATTCCTAGTGAAATTATTTTTGACTGATTTATTTCACTTAAAGTTGTAGCTGATAGTCTAAAACCAACCAGAATTTGCATTTAACTTCGCGTACGTGAAACCGGCATTGTATGAAACACCACAGAATCAGAATAATTGTTGTAATTAAATTCGTACACTAAATATATGTTGCCCTTTAAAAACGTTTTTTCTTTACTTTTGATAATTTAAGCATCAACTATAGAGCATTTGTACGCATTTTACTCAAACAAGGCTAATCATCACATAGTCAAATGACAAAAAATAATCTGTGATTCACTTTACTTTGGGCGCTCTTTATTACCACCCCAAGTCATCTTAAAATTTGACATATTACTGATCAATTAATCAATTTATTTCAAATTTTAACACTTCCATTACTATTAATTATTTTTTTAAAAATTACAAGTGTCTTGTTTTCTCTGCAACTTTAATTTTGAAATGTTTAATAATACCTACATATGTAATTAAATCTTATAATTATAAGATTATAATTATAATAAACTAATTTTCCCATTAAAATTAAAAAATTGATAACACATTCAGTGCAGCAGAATGAAAGAACAATGTAAATTAAATTTCCCCCATGTGGTAATGTATAAAATTCATCATAAAAACTGCAATGGTTTCTGATAAAAACCGTTTAATTTTCTAATCATAATAATATAATTATGACATTAACACCGTTTCGAAATCATCAACTTCAGTGCTTCACATACTTGAGACTTCAGTTACCACAAAAATAATAATTTGTCATATCCATCCTAAAGATCTACAATAACACACTATAATTTATAAACTGACTCAACTAAACACATAAACAAAACATGTACAAAATCTAAAATCTCTCATCATGATTTGTGTGTACAGCGCTTGCTTGCACTCTGCTGCAGGCAGATTAGTACTTTGTTAGTAGAAAGAAACATTGTAAGTTTAGACTACAGCATAAAAATATACCTCTTTACATTATCTTTAATCTGTGAGCATCCTCCTCAGTAAAAATTTTCATTGCATCTTCTTTTCTCAGCTCTGCTTCACTGTTAAAAAACCTGCAGCAAGACGAGAGAGGAGAAGAAGAGATAAAGAAGCTAGATGAGAAGATGAGTGTGTAGAAAAGACACGGGAGCAACCCATATACCCAGTGACCTACAGCGAGGAAGCAGTGAAAAATGCAGATCCTAGCAAAGCAAAATAAATTTTATTTTTTGGTTAGGTATCCCCCACGAGTAAAATTTTTGTATTTTTCCCAAAAGAAATCAGAAATACTTTTTCTCATTTCTCATATTGCAGCAGAAAGCAACATTACATATTGTTGTAAAATTTTGCAAAGAAGTGTAGCAGAGTTGCAGTCATTTTTTTACGAGTCGGCCAAAAATGTTAAAGCGCGGCTGCTGCGGTTTACAACAAGCTTATGTGTAGTTTTCTACTCGTTTTTTATAAATGCATTTTTTCTCTAAAATCTGATTAACCATTATAATCAACTCTTATGAGCGGCGAAAATTATGCATTTTCTCTGTACCTGACCATACTTAAGCATTAAAAAACTTTTTTATGTTTCGTTTAATGTGCGTATAGTCAGCGAGATCACAGTAAAAGGAATAAATGGTGCCTTATTACTTGAGCTCTATTTAGGTATTACCTGCTGCCTTGAAAAAAGTGCACACTCTGTTGAGTTTGGATGAAAAGTGTATTTATTTTTTGTAGAATACACCTACAATGAAGCTTATCTAACAAGTAACTATAATAAATAATAATGATTTTTGTAATGCAAAAAATACTATAACACTATTACTATATTGGTTTCTCCTGTTGCTAAAAAATCAAACAATTTCTCGAGATTAATTAGATACGCATGTGCAGTAGGTAAAAAGCTACGTGCTCTGCTATGATGAAAACTTTTTTATGTTTCGTTTAATGTGCGTATAGTCAGCGAGATCACAGTAAAAGGAATAAATGGTGCCTTATTACTCGAGCTCTATTTAGGTATTACCTGCTGCCTTGAAAAAAGTGCACACTCTGTTGAGTTTGGATGAAAAGTGTATTTATTTTTTGTAGAATACACCTATTTACAATAAAGCTTATCTAACAAGTAACTATAATAAATAATAATGATTTTTGTAATGCAAAAAATACTATAACTATATTGGTTTTACCTGTTGCTAAAAAATCAAACAATTTCTCGAGATTAATTAGATA
The DNA here is from genome assembly GCA_036850745.1 of Homidia socia. Lineage (NCBI taxonomy): Eukaryota > Metazoa > Arthropoda > Collembola > Entomobryomorpha > Entomobryidae > Homidia > Homidia socia. Next base: position 4,777 of record JAANSP010004219.1, read on the forward strand.
CGCATGTGCAGTAGGTAAAAAGCTACGTGCTCTGCTATGATGAGGATGATGATGATGGAAAAGAAGGAATATAAAAAATAATGTAAAAAATACAATGAAAATATCGAATGTGTTACAGCATTGTTCGACCATACAGCTGGCTATAGAGTATTGTATAAAATAATCGAATAAATATTAATACTTTTTTAGGATTTGTGATTTCTATTCTTTTTATAGAATTTTTAATTGGAAAAGAAAGAATAAGCGTCGCGTATTGCGCTTGAAAAAAAAACACTGAAAGAAAAAAGAAATTTTACGCAAAAGTATGGGATGGTGGTGAGTACAGTAATAATATTTTGTTTGTATATTTTGGTGCAATTTTACGGTTGCAATAGTTTACACTTTCATACCCACTCCCCCACACACAGAGAAAACGCATGTTTTTATTTTCAGATTGCACCACCTGCGTACAACTCAATGCGTAATAATAATAGGGCATTTTTGAGTAATAATATTTTGTTTGTATATTTTGGTGCAATTTTACGGTTGCAATAGTTTACACTTTCATACCCACTCCCCCACACACAGAGAAAACGCATGTTTTTTTTCAGATTGCACCACCTGCGTATTTACAACTCAATGCGTAATAATAATAGGGCATTTTTGTGATGCATTAATGCTTACATGACCATGAGTTGCTTGTTTTTTTAGCATAAGGCGGTGTTGCAAATAATTTGCTACACTGTAGCAGGAAAAGGATAAATTGAACATAATATGGTGACGATACAGCGACTGAGGTAAACAAAGTAGTCAAACCATTAAATTGAAGTTAGTCATTTCAATAAAAATATGCTCTCAGTTACACGATTCACTTTGCTTGTTTTTCTGGATAGAGCAGCAGAAAGTTTAAAGTGCAAGTGTGGGGAATTCTGTAACTAGCCTTATTTCCCACTTGAATCATTTTTATTTGTAAAATTGAAATGAACAAAGCATAAAACAACAAATGAGTGACTAATGCAGAAATAGGTTTCATGTTTAAAATAAAATAAAAAATTGCAATTATTTTGCTCTCATGCTAAAATCACAGCTTGAGATTCCTGATTCTTTTGTATTTTTAATTCAATGCTTTGGTTCTAATAGTATAAAATATTACATGCATTTGTGTAAACTACCATCATTCATTGCCATTGCTATTGCCTATAATCACATGAAACTCAATACAAAAAATACATGCGGTCTTTCATACACAAAAGCTTTGATTCTATGAATGGTCTTCCGTATGAATTTCACATAATGTGGGGCTAATATATCATGTCATGCAATATCAAAAAAAAATCCAGAGTTAAAATCGTCAAGTCAAACTTATCATCTAGTTGAGCTAAATAATTACCTACCTCAACGTGTAAGTATAGATATCTCATTTAAAATTTATGCGCATTCCTACACAGTTTTTGCTCTAAGCAAATTTTCTCCACGCTATGCAAGCAGAGGAACACCAAAACAATTTTTTTAGGAAAGTGACATCGGACACCTACGTCACGTCAACTGATAATCGATACCATCCTGTAACCACAGTATATAATATTTCTCCACTGGCTAAACAGCAACAAACTTTATATTTTACAAGGTATTTCTTCCTTTTTGCATAACAAAAAGTAACAATTATTTGCAGGCAAGTGTCGGCTACCGATAGTCGGAATGTATCATGCCAATGGTAAACTAAACAAATTCAGTCTAGGTAAAATTTAACGTAGGAACTTAGCTAGGAACTTACAATCAGTCAGTCAGTAAGTCAAGGTAAGGGCTCGCTATATACCTGCTGCCAGTTTGCAGTAACAAAATAAAACTAGCTCTGCAACCAAGAGAATATTGCATGCCTTTTTCACTTAACAAAAGTTACTGAAGCATCATCAAACATGAATACACTTGTATAAAATGATGAGCAAAGTACATTTAAAGCGGTAGTGGTACTAGCAAAACGATACGGNAATGATGAGCAAAGTACATTTAAAGCGGTAGTGGTACTAGCAAAACGATACGGTGAGTATATCAGATACCTAAAAGGTACCATATTATCACTTATTATACTTATCATCATATCATTTTGTGGGTATTGTACATGCCTAGCTAGGCTGTTGTGCACTTATATATTGCTGGTGTAAAACTGCTCAGGTAATAATAACACGCCAACTGCCTACCTGTTGTAAATACGATAGTGTTCGCATTTGTACGTGAAAATAAATGGCATAATAATAATATGATCTGTTTTGTGCTTTTTCTTCAGAAAAGGTGTTTTATTCTGCAGGTAACTAGCAGGTAGCAGCAGCAAATAATAATGCAATGAAACAGACGTAGGTAAACTCACTGGCAGTGTTAGTAGTGCAGGCAGTGGCAAAGATTCCACCACAAAGTTCGTCACTACTCTGCGTCTGCTTCTGCATAATATAGGTAGTTGTGATATTTTATAGCGTTCCTTCATTCTGCAGGATAATATGATCTTTTTTGTGCTTTTTCTTCAGAAAAGGTGCTTTATTCTGCAGGTAACTAGCAGGTAGCAGCAGCAAATAATAATGCAATGAAACAGACGTAGGGAAACTCACTGGCAGTGTTAGTAGTGCAGGCAGTGGCAAAGATTCCACCACAAAGTTCGTCACTACTCTGCGTCTGCTTCTTCATAAAATAGGTAGTTGTGATATTTTATAGCGTTCCTTCATTCTGCAGGTCAGACGAACAAGAGGCTCCATAAACTTACTTTTAAAAATACTCTCTAGCCATGTAAACTCGTATTCATAAACTTACGTGGGGCTTTACCGAAAAGAACATCATTTGCAGATCAAAATTATTCAGATTTATGAACAAAGTTCGTCACTACTCTGCGTCTGCTTCTGCATAATATAGGTAGTTGTGATATTTTATAGCGTTCCTTCATTCTGCAGGTCAGACGAACAAGAGGCTCTCTACTTTACTTACTTTTGAAAATACTCTCTAGCCATGTAAACTCGTATTACCGAAAAGAACATCATTTACAGATCAAAATTTTTCAGATTTATGTTGAGTGCATGTTGATTTTTTTTATTGTCGGAGCAGCAATTTAGTATGGTGCATTGAAATATATCGTGATACTTATTTTTTTAGAAATGTTTGTGAGATAATAATAATTATTAGTACTAACAGCTCAGTGGTCAATATATCTGCTGACGCCATGAAGGAAGGAAAAGCGATTAAATGGAAAACTGGAATTGGCCAAGATTATTGAAATTTTATCAAGTGAAAAATAAGCAAGAACGATAAAAAGAGGGTCCCTACTTGCTCGTTTCAGGCAAAAACAAAATCAAGATATTACCAAATGTTAAAACCGATAATTGCCAAAACAAACCACAGAAATGAAGAAAAAGGTGATTCTAGGAAAATATAAAAAGCTAGCTTTGTTGATGATGGCTCAAGAGCCTCTAGCATTTTTTGGATCTGACCATGCATGAATCACTGGCTGGTTGAACTAATATGCATGCTGATTGGTGGATGGAAATTCCATGCAACACCAAAACAAGAGCAACTCGTCGTCAACAATTTTGTTTTGCCATTTGCATAATATAAAAAAGGAACATAAAAAAAGAACCAAGAAATGGAATTAAAGACGTGAGGAGGGTGATTGTGTGCAAACTAGTGTTCACTTGTGTGGTGTGTATTCTCCGACAAGCAGCAGGCAAAGCGGAGTGGAATTTAATAATGACCATGCATGAATCACTGGCTGGTTGAACTAATATGCATGCTGATTGGTGGATGGAAATTCCATGCAAACACCAAAACAAGAGCAACTCGTCGTCAACAGTCTTGTTTGCCATTTTGCATAATATAAAAAAGGAACACAAAAAAAGAACCAAGAAATGGAATTAAAGACGTGAGGAGGGTGATTGTGTGTTCACTTGTGTAGTGTGTATTCTCCAACAAGCAGCAGGCAAAACGGAGTGGAATTTAATATACGAATGCATCCACGAAAAATATGCACATATTATAATTTTAGGCACGGTTCATCGGATATTTTGGACTTGAACTACTCACACAGCAGCAATTACCAACAAGCAGCAGGCAAAGCGGAGTGGAATTTAATATACGAATGCATCCACGAAATATATGCACATATTATAATTTTAGGCACGGTTCATCGGATAATTTGGACTTGAACTACTCACACAGCAGCAATTTTTTATCGCCATCATCCCTTCCGTTCGCACTTTGTTTTTGCTAGCTGTGTGCTACTACTACTATTACTATAATCAGCCAACATTGAAACTGAACATGATCATCATCGTCCTACCAAGCATAGGCAATCATTCAATTCATTTGCCAGAGGAGAGATGAATGAAAGGCAAGACAAGCAAGGCAGACAAGTGTCGTTGTTGTGTCCTCAGTACATACTCTGCTCAGTCTTCATTGTCGCGTTGTGTTCTTCGGACGATGATGGGTGATACTCACAAAGCAGCAATTTTTTATCGCCATCATCCCTTCCGTTCGCACTTTGTTTTTGCTAGCTGTGTGCCACTACTACTATAATCAGCCAACATTGAAACTGAACATGATCATCATCGTCCTAACAAACATAGGCAATCATTCAATTCATTTGCCAGAGGAGAGATGAATGAATGGCAAGACAAGCAAGGCAGACAAGTGTCGTTGTTGTGTCCTCAGTACATACTCTGCTCAGTCTTCATTGTCGCGTTGTGTTCTTCGGACGATGATGGGTGATCATCATCGCTATATAGGCAAATTACTTGGATTTTCTAGTTGGATGTATACATTACAATAATTGTGCACAATATTAAGATAACCTTCAACCTTTCTTTATTGAACATTATATGGACGATAAAGGTTACTTGTTTTTGTAGTTTGTCGCATCGTACGATAAAGTGTCGTTGTTGTGTCCTCAGTACATACTCTGCTCAGTCTTCATTGTCGCGTTGTGTTCTTCGGACGATGATGGGTGATCATCATCACTGTAGGCAAATTACTTGGATTTTCTAGTTGAATGTATACATTACAATAATTGTACAAGATATCAAGATAACCTTCAACCTTACTTTATTCAGCATTATATAGACCATAAAGGTTACTTGTTTTTGTAGTTTGTCGTATCGTACGATATATACGAATGACAGGAATTTTGGAGCAGAGAGAGATTGTCTTGCATCTTGTGTTTGTAAAATAAACATGCATTTTTGTTCCATGTATAAACATGGTTCAAGTGGAATGTAGTAAGTTACATTATTTCTTATCGAGCATCCGGGTACAGTGAAGCTGGATACTACTAAAAAGAAGATAAGAAAAGAAATAAAAAAACTGTATGAATAAATAGCTTGGTTCTTTGGAGAAGATAAGACGGGCAAACAAAGCATTTACATATGCTCTCCAATTTTCATCCTCTGTCGTTAGACAGGGGTATTATCCAACCCCGATAGATGTGCTATTGAATTTGCTCCGGAAAAAATACTAGTTTTTTTAAACTGTTGTTAATTTTTGTTAATTGTTTTAATGTTAAATCATGTGAATAGCGGATTTTTTTCTTTTCCTCGATCAAAATAAATTAAATTGAGGTTAAAAGAGAGAGGAAGTATAACCAGTGACTTTGGTGTGAGAACGGAAGCGACGGAAAAATATTTCCTTTTCAAGTTTT
>JAANSP010004220.1:0-10423 GCA_036850745.1 Homidia socia
ACCAACACAACTTTTCTTTTTGTCCAAATCTTTTTAGCAGCGGCTGCTGATAATGGTGATGATAAGAAAAGAAGCTGTTGTTAACCATTTTGTGAAAAAAGTCAATGCAATTTGCAAAAAGAAAACATTTTTGTGGGCTTCAGGGTGTAAGAACATGATTTTTCAATCATGTAATGTGTATCTTCTATTATTGATCCTTATAGTGAAATTTTGACACTTCTTTTTTCCGAAATTACACAATGGGATATTATAGCTATATAGTTAACAGAGTTAATAAACAGAACATCACATGCATACTTTTAATTTTACGTTTCAGCGTAGTTTTAATTTTTTTGATTACTTTTATAGTGCGATTATTTGATTGCAATGTTTTTTTCAATGGTGAAATTCATGCTAAAGTAAATGAGTAAAACAAGCATAGGCATGATGACAAAAATTGTATGCTATCACTTGTAAAATTGGATAAAATCTGGTGCAGTTGATCCATTTTTTAAGAGGGATATCAGTATCACGTTATTGTATGAAAAAAATCCGATCTATCAAACTGATTTTTTTTCCTTCTTCTTTTTTATTTACTGATCAATGATCAGCAGGCTTTGCCCATGCATTGATCATTATCATTGTTCAGTGGCAGTCAAGCCGCTTCATTGTGTGGAGCACGACCACCAGCACGAGTAGGTAGTAATCACCATCATCAAAATACAGTATCAAAAGTATTATACGGAGAGATTGGTAGGTAAAATAGGTAGACAGATGAAAGAAGAAGGAGAGAGGAGAGAGGGAGACAACTTTTGTGGATGTATGTATATATCTTGTTTTATTGGTGATGGTGGCGCGGTGCTATGGTGTGACGGAATAAATTTACCATGTTATATTTTTACCGTGTCGTGTTCTTTTAGTAGTAGTAGCAGTTCACATCTTTATACCTATTTAAGGTTACGCTGTATTAAATCGTACATGCATTCATGCAGCATGAAATATGTGTGTTGCGATCCTTTTCCGATCTCTAATTCCGTTACACACACACTCACATGGTTTTCACTGCTGCTGCTGCTGCTTTTGCTTGACGATGCAACTCACTCTTTCAGTTTTCTTCTTCTCCTCATCCCTTCTTGTCGCTTCTGTACGCGTTCTCAATTCACACACACCAGAACACACTTGCTATACAGAGGACGTAAATTCACATTTCCATTTTTTTTGTTCCTCTTCGTCGTCGTCGTCGTCATTGCTTCTTCTCTTTTCTCTTTCCCTACACTTTTTCTGTGCTTTCCTATCACTTAACAAGTTTCCACTATATACTGTGTATGGCGATACATTTAATATGCGTATCTTTTATATGCGTAGTTTTATTTATTTAGTTTATCTTCCTATTAACTTTCTTTACATTTAACAACTCTATTTCTACTTACACCATAACATGTACATATATATACCTTATGTACAGTAATGTACTTAGCAATTGTGTCGCTTTCTCTGTCTCTATAAGAACGGTTTCTTGTTGCCTCCTTTCTTACTTTTGACTCCTGACTACTACCACTTCATTCTACCCTCTGCTATTAGATAGAAAAAAAGAAGAGGGAAAACAACTTGTGCCTCATCCGTACACATAACGTGCATGTGTCCCTATTATTCTGAGTAAGTACTTTGTGATTTTCCCTGCCTTTTTATTGATGAAATAAGGAAAACGAGAGCTGTCTTCATTGAATCTCTGATTTCCCAAACCGAGTCTTGTCGCGCCTTGCCTTCTTAAGACATCGCACATTATAAATACATACATACATACTAACCCATACATGTCTAACCTACAAACAAAGAGGAGGAAGCATATTATATAGATCCATGACTTGGGAAGCTATATTCAGTGTCCGTGTCACAATTTTCTTCGTATTCATTCCATTTTTTTCTTCGTCTCCTTTTCTTCGTTCACAAAAAAAGCAAAAGTCATCCTCATCATCAGCATCGCACACAAATCCCTAATATTCTTTCCTTCGTTTTCCTATATTTATAACACGTTGTTGTTAAAACATGCATGTAGTCCATTCCTTTTAGCAGTTTTAGCATTTCCTTTCCTGAAATTTCTAACCGGATTTCCCCAGATATTTGTCTGTAATCTGTCTCTTTATCAATGAATACATATGTAAGTATATCACATTGTATGTTGTATTAAGATGTTAGCGTGCACAATAAAAAAGAGAGGATGGATAGAAAGAGGCAAGAAGTTGGGGAAAGCGAACAGAAGAGTGACAATATACTTTTCTTGTTTTGGGATATCATCATGGCTCAAAACACGGGACACTTTTGCGCTATGTGCTTGAATTCCACCAGAAGTAGTACTAGTCCATGATGCACATGTGGAAAAAAGTACGTACGTCCAAACACATTTCACTTGTCCTTTCTTTCCCACTGAATTTGTCAAAGTTAATGCTGGGCTGAGGTATTATGTCACTTGACTACAACTCGAGAACGTGTCATGATGACATGACGGAGAGAAATGGGCATGTGTGTATGCTGTACGTACGTACTCACGTACACTGCACAAAAAACCAATCTGTGCTAAAAGATTAAAGGAAGTAGTAATGAGAGCATTTTTGTGTTGATTTAACCATATTATGTCATGTATACATTTCTATTACATTTTGATAATGACGATGATGAAATGCGCTTGTAGGAAAAAAAATCAAATCAGAAAAGATAAAAAAAATCTTATATGGAGTCTTAAATGATTTTCTTCCTTGTTTTTTTCTGCAATCCCCTTGGTTTTTGCTAATCCATTCATCTCCTTCTAGGAATATATTTATTTCTTGGGGAGAGAAGAGACTATGATATATTTTGAGTAATTTCTGAGGGACCAACATTTGAAAACTCAAACCAAAAGTAGCGTAAAAGTTAAAGACCTTTTTTTATTACTCCTACTACTACTACAGGCTAGAAAACTGACTTACTCCATAAAATAACTTTATTTCCCACAAGGCAAAAAATATCAAATATTTTTTATGTGATCATCAGGTCATGATATTTTTTTGCTTGTCCGTGGATTTCTGTGGATCATCATAAATGTGTGTGTGTGTGTAAGTTTACTTATGATGGGCATATAAATGTTACAATAATAATATATTGCTTTATTACATATTCATAGAGTGAAAAAAACTAGTGAAATTTTTCCATCTGTATAGACGCATCATGTATATAATGTTGTACAAACGAATTACCTATTCACAAGGAAAAAGAGAAGGAGAAGAGCACATTTATTTGGCTCTCTGGCTTTTTCATGATGTATGGGACATATAGCTTGCCATTCAAGATTTATTTCGCCCGTATGAAAAAAAATATTTCCACCCACTTTTATTCCTCTTTTCCACTCAATCCCGTCAATTCGAAATCGTTTTCCCTTTTCTTTTTTTATCCATCTTTTTCTTCATGTAAATTTCTTGCTTGAGTAAATCTATTACTACTATATTGTTATTAATATTATTATATTGCTCCTACCATCATCCATACCCCCAACACTACCGTGTCACTACTCACCAGCATTTTTCCTACGAAAGGGAGTATATTACAAAATGTTTTCAAGCAGCCCTCAACATTGTTTGTCGGGTAAACAAACAAATCTTTAATCTCATTCAATTTCATTTTTTATATTCTTTATTTGTAGCACAAGTGTTCTCTTTGATTTCTCTTTTGTAGAAGTGAGTTACGTTATGTTTGACGTCACGAGAATATTGAGATGTTGTTCAAATTGAACTTTTTCGTGCAAAGTAATAGATTTACAAGCAAACGCTAATGTTATTATTATGATAGCGTTTGCTACGTCATCTTGTGCTAAGTTGTATGTTGATAGTTTTGGTATATCACGGCACCCAAGTAAACCACTTTTGTGTATGATTTTCCTGAATGTTGTTGCAGATGTAATATTTTGATTGCGATATATTTATTGTGACAGACTGTTTTCACGATGAAAAGGGGATTTTCCATGATAAAAGAAACCTGTCCAGATATTTTTATTACTTTGTCATAATAATTTACTGTGTGCATTACAAATATTAAAAAAGTAAATAAGCGAAAAGGTAAAGTGAAGAAAATGTGTATAAATAAAGGATGAACGTGTGAAAAGAAGAAGAAAAAGTGAAAAAGTCAATTTTTCTCTAGAGACGAAAAGTGACTTTACAAGCAGGAAAGAGAGCCATACACAAACAATTTTTTTTCATTCACACAAAAATCCACATGATGATGCATCCCGTTGAAAAAACGCAAAAAATACATTCATGCCAATATTTTATCAGGATGTTGGCAACGCTTGAATGGACAAGTATATAAAAAATGGAATGATTGTAACAAAAAGTGTGTGTGTATTAAATGGCAAAAAAATCACTGGCAACTTTGAGTCAGTCAGCCAAAGAGAGCACAAGTGCAAGAATACACACGCCGAAAGAGAGAGAGAAGAAAAAAGTAGTAAAGAGCGAAAAAAAGGATCTTGTCCAACATTCTTTGCATTTCTGTTTACCCCCAAAAAATTTGGCTTCCAATCCAAGAATGATATAATGCATTATTGTGCAATGTCGTACAACAAAACAACTGATTTTCGTATTATCAGCAGAATAACAAAAAATAACTCAGCCAGAAATACAGGGATAGTTGTTGTGTGGTGAACGAGAGATACACAAAGCCAACTAGGCGTTTGGTCGGTCGGTGGTGGCAATCATCGATGGATGCAATGCAACAGGAAATGAACATTTAACGCTTGCGTGCATGCATTTCTACTACATAGGTATTATAAAACAAGACAAAACTAACAATGCAGAAAAAAAAACTCAGTCAGAAGAAATACAGGGATAGTTGTTGTGTGGTGAACGGGAGATACACAAAGCCAACTAGGCGTTTGGTCGGTCGGTGGTGGCAATCAAACGATGGATGCAATGCAACAGGAAATGAACATTTAACGCTTGCGTGCATGCATTTCTACTACATAGGTATTATAAAACAAGACAAAACTAACAATGCAGAAAAATGTATGAATGTACATCTACACAGTTTTGTTGAGAATTCTGAATACGCATAGGCAAAAACGCATAATATGTTGAGTGGATTACCAAATGTAAGAATACGTATAGAATTAACATTGCGTGTAGCTGTAACTGTTTGGTATTTAAAGAGGAAAGTTGGGGAAAACTAGTGAAATATGGGAACATCAGTTAGAAAGGAAAGTATACAAGTTTGCAAGTAGCAGCTTAGCTTATACTCCTTGCCACCTTGAGCATTTTCGACGGCATCGTCATCATCATCAAGCACGCACAACATCGTCAACAAACAGATGACAATAATCCTTTCACTTAAATGTGTAATGCACACTGTTATTATGCAAGCAAAACAATTGCAAAATAAGTGCAGCCAAAAAGGACACATACATATACCTATTCTCACAAACGCTTCCTTATCTTTCCGTCTAACTATAATCAAACTATATGATATCAGAAAGGGAAATACATGTTTTATTTGTTGGTAACGACAACAACAAAAAAGATGATGATGATGATGATGATAATGACGATATATTTATATACGCACAATGCAGTATACAACCACTATACAATTTCGTTCTTCTACATCTTCTGGCAGGACCACTCTACTACTTCAACTTTCATATGGTTACACTTATATTATGATGACATTGACATTGGCAAGTTTACAGATTGTGACGATGGCGATGGAGGTAATGGCGGATGATGTTGGAAAAAATTGACTGTCCTTATCCAAAAAAAAGAGAGAATCCGTGCAATTGTACCAGGAAAAAATGTAAACCCTACGTACATACTTTGTGACACAATGCCCCCAAAATATTTTTGGCACATCATTTGCCCCAAAACTAGATAATATGTTTTTTTTTGGTTGGTCATGTTGTTGGCCGAAGCCCTTGGCCAAACCACCTACAACAATGGTAATAAATATATAAAGAGACTAGTGCACACTGTGAGTGCTACACAGAAAACTGAACTTGAGTGCCTTTTTTTACTCGTTCACTCATTCATGCACGATGAAAGACAAACAAACAATATGAAAAAAACCACACGCATTCGAAAAAAAGGTTTTTTTTTAATTCAAAAAAAGGTTTTTTTTTGTTCTTTGATTATTTTTACGCCGTACACGGGTGAGTTCACTTTGAATGAGTGTGCACATATTTTATTTTTTTAGTCTGCAATCACAACCAAACGAACAAACAAAGCTCTCGTGTATTATTATTACTTTCATGTGCATGCTTACTATTATCAGTATAGCGATAAAAATAATTTATACAATTATTCTATCATCACTGCATCCCAATTTTGGAATCGATTTTATACATTAACAATGGCATTTTCCGGGAAAACTGAGTGAAAATGGAAGAGGACATAGCAAGGCTTCAAAGTTTATTTAAAATTGGTATACAGTTTTATTTAAATAAACTTTGCCATTTCCACATTTCAACCAATAGAAAAATCAGTGGTACTCGGACGAAAGAAATGGGATTACTAAAAGATGCTGTGTGGCATTGTTTGTTTGTGTGTGTGCAGCAACAACAGCACAAGTAATAAATTTATCTCATCATCGCCTTTCATACGCGTCGGGTTGAAAAGATGCTGTGTGGCATTGTTTGTTTGTGTGTGTGCAGCAACAACAACACAAGTAATAAATTTATCTCATCATCGCCTTTCATACGCGTCGGGTTGATAAGTTGAAGCTCAAAGCGAAACGGAGGTAATGTGAGTTGTGAATGAATTTGAGCACTCGCTCGCTCATATTTTTGTTGCCCCCAACCAACCAACCACCACCGTCGCCGTCGTATTCTTCACAAGAATAAATAATAATTGGGATATAAAAAAATGTGTATATGTGTGCAGAGAAAATATACATCTATTATCCCCATATTTTCATAATGTGATAGAAACACAATCCAATTCAGAAACAAATTATTACAATGGCTCGCTTGCGCTTTTGCCCCGGCCAACTTGGTTTGAGGAGCCTCTCTCCCTCGTTTTTATTTTTGATTGGCATTTATGATACCATTTGCTGTATTTTATCGGTATTTTTTTTACAAAGTTTCATCTAGCTTTACCTATTCTCTGTCTGTCATCGTGATTATTATCTGCGTACAGCACAGAGAAAAAGAAATGCGCATTCAATACATTTCTAGCTTAAAAATGATTTTTGTACGAAACGATAATGGTTTGTTTGCTGAGTTCAGCATAAGATTTTGCATAATAAAGGTAATGCAAGTAAAAAATATGTTTAATATGGAACATTTCGTGTCAAAAAAGACTGCGTCTGTTTCCCTCTCGCTCTACCTTCTTTACACGTCTTGTAATGATCAACATTTTATGATGCAAAGTTCAAAGGTTAGAAATAGTTGATTGCCTCTTCACTTCCATTCCAATATGCTCCTATATCACTAACGTTATCATTATATTAATCCGGTGGTGGTGTGTTTCTCCTGTGCATTTTTTCTTGTTGATTTTCTAAAGTTTTACGGCAAAACCGAATACAAGGTAGTAAAATGATATTCACTAGTTCACCACAAACAAAGGGATAACTTATGTGATATGTTTACCATTCGTTTTTCTGCTCTTTTCTTCACAAATAAAAATTTCAACAAACGTACAGATTATTATTTTCTTACAAAATGATCCAATCCTCATCCTTCTAATCATTTGTTTATGCTATAAATTATCGTTATAACCAACAATATCAGCTTTTTATGAGTGTTTAAAATAATTGAAAGGAATGACAATAAATTCTGATTGTTGGCCCGTGCATGTTTATACTATTATTTGTTATTGTTAGAGAGTACGTGTGCAACTCCTTTAGTTTCAACAGAGCACGGGAAAAAGTTTTCGGTTTTCAAATGAACAAAGTCTCCAAAGCAAAAAATGCTTTGAGAAAAAAAATGCGTTTATCTTACATGCTCTCTTCTTTCACCAATGATTTAGTTCTCATTTCAATAAAATTAGGCATTCATAAAACAAAAAGTCCTTGAGGCAGTATTAGTGATGGTGATGACGGTTGATGATGGTGGGAGATAAAAGGTTTAAACTACAAAAAAAAATTGCGGAAAGAGGTTTTGGTTGTTAATTTCTGCACTAATTTTCCTCCACGAGTGTATACATCACCAGCACTTGTATAAAACACGCCATACATATCAAATGACTCTGACTTACTTAATAGCCAGCAACAAACGGAGAAGCAGACAGTGGGTCTAGCAGCAGCCATAATCACATGATCTTTTTCTTCCTGTGTGCTGCTGCTCATATATTTTTTAGAGTTACAACATAAATTTAAGTGCACACTAAAAATTTCGTCTTATGATGATGATCATGATCACCATACTTGCCTTGAAGATACCAAAAATAAGCAACAGACAGTGGGTCTAGCAGCAGCCATAATCACTGATCTTTTTCTTCCTGTGTGCTGCTGCTCATATTTTTTTAGAGTTTAATGTAAGTGCACACTAAAAATTTCGTCTTATGATGATGATGATCATGATCACCATACTTGCCTTGAAGATACCAAAAATAAGCATTCCGTTTCTTGGTTCCGAGTACACTGGGATATGATATTATGCTTGATTGCAATACCTGAATTTGCTCTGTCATTAATACCAGTACGACTGCAGGTGCTGTGGTCAGAAGACCTGATGCCATGACAGCAGTAAGCAACAGCATCACCACTACCATTAATGTTATAATGTTACCATTATCATCATCATCATCATCATCATCATCTACATCATCGTAGCTTTTTGCCATCAAGATTATGATGATGATCATCATCCTCGTCATTATCATCACCATCATCATCAAGCTTATTATTATTATTACTATTATCATTACGAGTTTTTTTTTCTTCCATTTTCCACAGATGAAACCCTACGTTTGTGGTCTGATGATTTCAACTAATTTTATTGTGCTTCGAGTCCTCCATATTATGTATGTATCATAGACATAAACGTAGATATGTAGGTATACTAATTCTGACACGGGTACATTTTTAGCCTACATTACAACAAAAATTTCATAGGTATGAAGAAAGAACGACCCTGTTAGTAGTGTCTTTTCTCTCTTTTTTCATTTTCATGATTGCCCAGAGTCATCAGAGGAAGAAGGAAAATGCACAAAAAGAGAGATACAGTTGAAAAGAGTCAGTATAGTACAACATTACGCTGGGTTTTTTGTACAAAAAAAATTATTCCAAGCCGGTGTGCATCTAACCTACCTGGCCATTTCTACGTAACTGTCTGACTAAATGTGTGACTGATCGGGAAAAAAATTTTCACAACCGCTAATATGTAGGTATACTAATTCTGACACGGGTACATTTTTAGCCTACATTACAACAAAAATTTCATAGGTATGAAGAAAGAACGACCCTGTTAGTAGTGTCTTTTCTCTCTTTTTTTCATTTTCATGATTGCCCAAAGTCATCAGAGGAAGAAGGAAAATGCACAAAAAGAGAGATACAGTTGAAAAGAGTCAGTATAGTACAACATTATGCTGGGTTTCTGTACAAAAAAAATTATTCCAAGCCGGTGTGCATCTAACCTACCTGGCCATTTCTACGTAACTGTCTGACTAAATGTGTGACTGATCGGGAAAAAAACTGTTCACAACCGCTGCTTACTCATTACTTAATTTATTCATTTTATCTTTACTCTTTCTCTGTGTGTTCATTCATGCTAAATTTTAAAGCTTTAAGAAAAACATTGTAGCTCGGTTCAAAAAATTTGAATTTAATTTTTTCTACTAATTATTGGGTATCCTAAACGAGCAAAAGTACTAGACATAAAAATATGAAGGACGAAAAATAAAATGGTAAAAAAATCCTTATGGAAATTTATTTTGTTTCTGTTCAATCCTACTTTCTACTACTGCAGGGCTTAATACTAGCACCACTGTTACACCTATGCTGTTTCAAAATAATTTTTACGTTGTTGCAATAGTATTGGCTGCAGCAAAAATTGTGAATGGTACCTACTGATTACAGTTTCATTATTACTTTCCCGAGGATAAAGAAATTCATGAAAACAATATTGTACAAGTTAATTTGAAATTATGCCTGTGAGTCAACTGCTGAAACCTGTACGCTACCACGTTGGTAGTAAGAACTCTGCTGACAGAACACTGTCTCAGTTTCAATCATCATCGGCATCATTAAAAGACAATGAGACGTCGTAGCAGTTTTGAATCTGTAACTCAGCTGGGTATATTAACATTTAATAGTGTATTTATTGGAAGCAATATTTATAAATTGAGTATATAAATTTTTTTAGCTCCTTTTATACTTGAAGACGTTCCATAATAATATTACGGAACATTGTTGTCATCGTCATCGTTGGTTGTTGTAAGACGAAGAGAGCTACAAGCCGGAAAAATTGTTTTAGTTTAAATTGTTGGCTTGC
>JAANSP010004221.1:0-10422 GCA_036850745.1 Homidia socia
GTGGGAAAATATTTCTTTAAAGAAATTTTGCGAAAAATATTTTTGGAAGCTGCTTATATCTTACTTTTTTAAATTATCAAAATAGTTGTAAAACACGACAACAGTTGCATTTGGCAGCAAACTCTTATCAAGAGTAACAATCAGATCATCACCAGAGCAACAACCTGGATCCCATTTTTTGCCTGACAAAAGCAGACTCATGAGAACAGAGTCCTTCACAGCGTAGTATTTTGTCCACATGAGAACCACCGCTTTGTTCTCGATTCGGTCTGCGCCCTCGTTTCCGTGACTACCACTTTCACTGCTATATTCTTCCTCAGCATTTTCCAACTTTTTGTCCTTTTCCATTATAAATAAAGATTCAACAGTGGACTCAGCTTCATTATACTTGTCCCCATCAAAATATTTTCCAAAACTTGATGATGAAGTATCAAACAAGAGCAGGTTTCCATGAAAACCATCACTGCTACTTGTTTTCCAAATAGCCAGAGTGAATATGCATGTGAATACGCACAAAATAATTATTCTTGGACGACGCTTCATTTTAAAATTTACTGTATTTTTTCCCAAAAGTTTAGGAATGGAATGAACTTTTAGCAGTCAAGCTATTAAAGTTTGAACATTTTTTTGCAAATGAATTAATAAATTATATGCTGTCAAAAAACACTAGTGTTTTTCATTTTTCAGATCACAACAGTGTACTGACAAACCAGCCAGCCGTGTTGTTCACCTGTACCTAAATAAATAAAATAAATAGCTAAAATATATGAAACGTGATTAATTCTATGTAAATCGGCACAATTGAGGAGAAATGCTTTCATTAAACGAAATGCGCAATTTACGACGACAGTAAGAGCAAGCACGACAATGATGATAAAAGAATAATTAGAATATGGTGGTTACCTAATCTATTTAAACTGTAATATGAGGTGGCACCATGCATCAAGCTATATAGGAGCTAACGGTAACGAGCAAATGAAAATTGTATGAAGAGTGAAATACGCGTTATTTGGAATAAATGGAATTTATGGAATGACAATTAATGGGTTTATCTTATTTGAGGTTGCTACTTCGTCCAAAACCATTCATGTTACGTTGAAATGAAATACAAACTGAAATGGAATGTACTAGAGGAACGCTACATCCACCATAAATTCAGTTCATAACACATTTTTTCCCTGAAAAGTGTATTCTGGTTGTGGAGATTATCCCTGATCAACAAACAAAGTGTGCAAAATGCTATGCAGTTTTCCTTGTCAAATACTATTCTGTAAATTTTCCGCCACTTGAAATCAAAAGTTATCAGTGACGTGGTCTGAGTTCCACAACATTTTTGGATTCCAGGAAGAAATTGCACTGTTTTTGAAGTCGTTTCCAAAATGCTCGGACGCGTAATCATATTTTCTATTTCTCAAGAATGCCACATTTACCAAAAAAATCGTTGTCAGATTAAGCTTTTCCAATAATTAACTGAGCATTTTCAGTTCCCAATTCGATACACCAATGATAGATTAATTAGGACAGGGGACGGAGCTCACTGTAAGAGCACGCCACGTAAAAATACATCTTTATGTCATGGTCCAGTCCTCAAGTACAATAGAATTAAGGATTTTTTACTGAAATGATAATACATTTTTAATGCCCCAGCAAGTAGTATTTTTTACACTACATATTTATAACATTCTTATGCTTTTTACTTAAAATTGTAAAATCCTCGTAAAAATTAAAAAAATGGAGAAAGAAAGACAACAGGGAGAAGAGACGGAAGTCACGTAGCGCATAAATAGGGACAAGAATTTTAAGTGCTTCCATCCCATCACATGGCACAATGATTTACAACACAAAAGGGGACTGAAACAGGATACATCGAATGCCTACATACAATTTTTTGTTTCATTTTTATATTTGCTCCAGTGAATACAAAGAATGGACTACACTGCACACTGCACCCTTTCTGTAATAATATTATAGCAGCTGTGTTGGTGTTCACTAAGAAAAAAAAGGGAATGAGTGAACAAAGTCAAGTCATTCAGTGGAACAAACAACAATGAAAAAATAAAAACGGAAACTAGGTCATCCTGTTCAAGTTCTGTAGAGACTTACATTTTTTAAGTCTGCTACTTCCTCCCTCTTTCTCTAAAAAATGAATTTTGAATATGGAATACGGAATAACCGCAAAGCATTTTTAAGAAAATATTTTTATTCCGAAAAAAATTTATCTAAGAATTGTTATTTTTTTAAAAGTTAGTGATCATCCAGAGCAAAATAAATACTTATCGAGGGTCACCTTGAAGTCTGGTGATAAAAAGTGTACACAGTACGTCAACCAAAAACTACCAACATAAAACTACAAAGATGTTCAGCAAGTATTTTTTTATTTAGTTGATAAATGCTTGTTTTGCATGTTACCCATGGAAAAATTGTAGGAAAGGTTATTGGGGACACGCAAATTAGGCAAATGGTAGTAAAGAAAATGGTGAAACCACCCCGAGCTACATAACATCTAGAATGACATCTCCATTCCTAAAAGTTCTGCTTCATTTATTTTTATGAAAATTGGCTACCCTCAGTTTCGTCTTGTAAACTTTAGTGTGCCAATTTTCCACATGTGCAAGCAATTACATATCCGCTCTGCATACAATGAAACGAAAGAAAAAGAAAACTTGAGCGGAGTTCCAAAGTTGCTGGTTACATAATCGTGATTGGTTTCCCAAAGGCACTCGCTACATATAAAATTCTGTGTTTTGCAGACATCCAAACATTTCCATTTTACAATTTTCTGATCATGCAATACCTGTCTGCCTGGTGGCAATATAAATAGTAATGCAAATGGCAAAAATAGAGTGAAATTAATCATTGAACCAAATAATACTTCACACAGTCTACTACCAATACTTGCCTCCATCATCCAAATCTTAACATGCTTCATACACGAGCTTCCAAACAACTATCAAAACCCATTTCGATTTGTTCATCAGACAAAAAGCAAGATAACATGCAGAGCGAGTACAATTCTTGTTGTTTTCGCACGAGTTGAAAGAAAGCGATCAACGCCACATGAAAGAATTGTTATAATCCCAAGACACGCATCAATGTCAAAATGACAATTGTGTAGCGTGTCTGCTGAAAACAGAAGCTTGTGTATCCCGTGCAGTGGATGCAATAAGGAAAGAGTCTCTTGGGCGTGCAGAAGTGGCAGACAAAATGTTGGGAAAAGGTGGGCGAAAAGTGCGCGTAGCCATATAGACCCACCTGCAGAAAAAAATGTATTACTCATCTAGAAATTTTTATAGGATAGTCATTATTCCCCGTATAGAAATACATCAAACAAATAATTTATCGCCCTTTCATCACCATCATAAAAATTTGCTCGCTGTATTTTTTCTTTAATGTTCAATTCCCATTTGAATAAGCAAAAAATGCACCGTACCCTCTGAAAACAATAATGCATTATTAATGCCAATTTTTATTAGCCATTTCTCTGAGAAAAACGTCAAGTTGAAAATATGGGTTGGTTTCCTCTCTCGACCAATCCCAGCACAATGACGTTTCAAAGTCAAAATACGAAAACAAGCAGAAAGAGAGAATGACGAGAGTCACCGAAATGAAGCAATGTACCACCATCAAATGCCATGTTGTACCTACGTACCCCAGCTGGAAGAAGCTACTCCATCAGCACATACCCTACATTACCCATCTATTTTTTTGTCCCATGGGCATATTAACTTTGGGAGGAAAAGTGAACAAGTTCACAGGGAATAGTTGGTTGTGTTAATTCCAGAGACAAAAAAAAGCAGGAGAAAAGTTTTTATTTAGAGAACGCCCGGGTGAAAACATGGTAAACAAACATGCCATTATTTTATGATGATGTTTAGTGCTTCCAGCACTAAAATACTTTCATTCTTTTAATAATAGAACCTACTCGACAAAATTACTGGTCTTTACTTGTTGTTGTTGTGGAGTAAGGGAGGGAGTGTATGCCTACCTATTTTGACCGCTATTTTTACCTTCTTTACGCTTGTCGATTCGCGACAAAATGCATGACTCATACTTTTGTATAGAAATGCAAAAAAGGAAATATGTGCAGAAAAACTGGAAAAGTACAACAACCAACTAAAAGAACAACCGGCCTGTTTTTTTACCCTGGGCTTGGGCCTGTTTATAGTAATAATATGGAATTTCACATTGAGAGTACAACCGGCAGGAAAATTGTTGCTTGTGTTTGATTACCAGAGCAGAGAAAAACAAGTTGAAAAAAAAACTTCAAGTTGACTTTTATTGTGGCGGTGACAGTGGTGTAGTGGCGTAACTGTTACGAACGAGCGTTACGTAACGTAAGCTTCAAGCAAGTTACTACTGTGACTGTGAACTTATGGGGTCATTCGCAATACACGACTGCATCTTAATTCTTAAAATACTAAAATAAGCAAATATATTTGCCAAAATTCACCCTACTGAATTATCTCAATGCTCTACCATGTCCGAGCTGCTGTTTCGTTTCAAATGAACGTTCCCATACTGGAAATAAAATATTCCACCGATAACATATAGGCAATCCCTTGTACACGCACCACCAGCAGCGAAAAGCAAGCCAGAAATCCGAGATTTGAGATGTGGTTTTTCTAGTTGAGGTGGTCAGCCTAATCGACTCGTGAAGCTTCTGCCAATTCATTGGAAATTCATTAAAAACCCAGAAAGATGATATCTACAATGGCAGGGAATGGCACGACAACGACGGCAGGAATAACATTACCTAATTTTATCACAGTAAAAAATAAATACATTTTTATTGCCTATTTATTGCCTCTTCATCGGCATTAGTATTAAAAATAATATTACATGGAGCAGCAATACGAGGAATGAGAATGAGATCATCCTCGCCGTTTCATTACAAGTTTTATTATCAATAGCAAACTCTTTTTTCAACCAGTTTTGCCATCTTCTTTTGCTTCAAACATTTAAAATGCATGTACATGGTTTGCAGTGGTAAAAACGAAGAAGAAACCTCCAGTTCATAAAAAAATGAATGCTTTATTGCCTCTCTCTCCACTGCATACAATGCTATCTACTTGTTTCAATCTCATCATCATCAGCATCCCATTTCCATTCCATTTTTTTCCTTGCTTGTTTCAAACTCTGCAAATTGTTTTGCTAATGCCAATACCCATTTATGCTTTTGTAACAATATTATTCATTTTTTTTGCTGATGATGATGTTCATGTTCACCACTTTGCTTTTTGAAAAGAAGACGACGACGCCAGCATGTCTGCCGAGCTGCTCTACTCTTTTCACCTATTATTATCAGCCAGCAATTATGCATGTCTATCCACTTTGTATTCTCCTCTGCTTATACTCATCACATCACCATCGTCAGTACCATCAACGACGCCACTTCACTCCATCATTATTCATCTTATTCAACCAGCAACATAATAATGGCTTCTTTTCAATTTCTATCCCACTCTTTGTAAGAAAGTTCACGCAAAAAAAAACTTACCATGGCAAAAGCAAAAATTGGGGGTTAGGATAGGAGCTTCAAAACGAGGAAAAAAAATCAATTTTACTTGTCCATGTAACCAGACGAAAAAGAGGATTATCATCATCATGTATTTACTCGCGTAACAACAATAATAATGCATTGTTATTACAAACCCATTACAATTCAGACGGTGATGTTTGAACAAAAAAGTTTATTTTTTGCTGGCATTATTCACACCATATATTCATCCAATCCACTCCACTACTTTACAATTAATTATTTACTCAAAGTCAAAGTTAGGAATAATTTGACAAGGAAAATTTTTCTAAAAATTCTCAACAGTTGCACAAATTACAAGTTGAGGTGTAACAAAAGTAACAACGGATTTTAGATGATTTAAATCGCTTCCTTCTTCTTCTTTACAATTTCCACACCAGCTTGCAGTTGTAACTTATTTTCTTTGTGGCTAGCTAATCCTTCACCAAGGCCAACAGCACAAAATTTTATGATTAAGTTGACAAAAAAATCCATTGCAAATAATTTACTCTCATTTTTTTCATAAATTGGGTAAATAAAGTAGGTCAGAAAATAAATCCATTTTTTCACTAAAACTATCATTAACGTCATATCAGCAAATAAAATGCAAAAGGTTAGAAATTAGGAATAATAAAATCATGTAATTTAATTCACAGTTACGCAATAATGCACAAGACGGAGATGAGAAGATGATGCACCAAACCGATTAAAATGTTAACTTGAAAAAAACAAAATAATTAATTATCATCACGTTCGTTTACTTGTTTGTTGGCTAGCTGTACATTTTTATTACTTGGATTTTGCAGACGTCTTGTCACCTGTCATTCAACAGATAACCAAAAAAAGAAATCTAACAAGCAGGAGATCCATTTAACAGACACATGAACACTGATTTAACATTAGTGTTTTTTTCTCTCTAAATATTCATTTTTCATAACTCTGACGTCTAGCTTTTTTATCTTGATTTCATTCACCCGAGCAGTACAGCAGTACAGCAGTACAGCAGTACTGCTGTGCTGTATATAATTTCGCTAATGGAAATTCCGGTTATGGTATGCGGTCACTCGGAATGAAGCACTGGTCAGTATCATCATCAGCAAGACAAACAGCTAAAACGATAATAAATTATGATACTGCGATAAGCGAAAAGCCACTAAAAATACATAAATTCATGCATCTCCAAGAAAAAAATAGACAGCAACAATGTCAGCAAAATGCATTTTAAATTTGAAAAATCTTTTTTGGGAGAGAGTTTGTCCTTGAAACTGTTTTTTTGAATGCTGCTCAAGAGAAGAAAAACGCAGAAAAAACTGGAATATTAATAAATGTCATGTAAAGGTCGGCCGCAGAGATTACCATGGCATCTCTTTCTCTCTGCAGTAGTGGGTATCTTGAGTGTCATTGGCTTGGTATTGATATCTTGTTACGTGCATTTTTTTAAATTGCTGATGACATTTTGCTCGTGAATGTGCTCACGTTCAAGATGTTACGTAAAAGGTGAGAAACTGACTTTGAAAAATGCAGCGAATGAGAAAGGAGAAAGCATTTTTTTAAATAAATTATTCCAAAAAAGTAACTTGATCTTGTGAATTATTTTGGCGTCTCCTTATAATATTTTGCATGGTAACCAGCTCACTTATAAATGCAATTATGCACACAGTCAAGCAGACAGTCCACAGGAGAAATATTGTGGCGATTTTTCCATGCATTTTCAGGGTTTTCACTTGGCTGCTGCCACTTTCCCACTGGGAGATTATATGAGTTGGGCTTATCACGCGGGATCGATCTTGTACACGACGGGAGTGTGCTAAAGCGAAGAGTTCAAAGCTCCATAAATTGGAAATGCCTGCTTCAACAAGATGCTGGAAAATATCCCGAAGTTGAAGATGATTCCCCGGGGGGATGAAACCATAATAAAAGGGACCGGAAGGTGCGAGTTGCTTTCCCACAAAACACTGTCGTTTGTGAAGAAGACGTCGGTTTTTTATTTGTTCTGTGGCTCTGACAACAGACATCATTGCAAAAGGCCAGCTGGTCACCGTTGCGTATTTTCTCCCGAATGCCATGTTCATTTCGAAATCCGTTTCGTTCGAGAAAACTCGGGCGGTTTTTAAAAGATTTTGTAGAATGACCATTTCCCGTTGGAGAAAGTCAACGGCAACGTTATCATTATTGTTTTCGTGAAGTTTGGCAGAAAAGTGGGAGGAAACGGTAGAGTTGAGAGCGTCCAGTAGTTCTGGTGAGATGTAAATTAAAGAGTAGTTACGAGATTGTAAGTCGCTGATCGTGGACATGGTGTCGGGTGCGGGAGGACTGATAAGAAGACTGGTTATCGAGCCAGTGTAAAAGTTTGCGAGGATGGTGCAGATAAATGTCCATAAAATAAAGAGACCTGAATACCTTGACTTTGCTACTCCCTCCAAAACACCGGGAGAAATTAATGGAGCTAAAGTAGCCAAAACTTGCGGAACTGGAGGAAAAGTGTTAACTCCATTTATAAGAATACTCACAAAGAAAAAGGATATCAATACACACAGCCATGTCAGCAGATCAAAGCAATTGGTAAAAACAGAAAACCTCCAAACGTTTTCATGTTTTGTTCGAATCTCGTCACAATAGCCAAACTGATTATCTGTAGAAATAATCTGAACAAATGATGGAAGCTCTCCTCCAGTTGACCCACCTTTCATATACTCCCTCCAAATGTACTGTGCGGTTCTTTGATAAGTGTCGAAAATTTGAAGGGCAGGAAACACCCGCGGATATTTTGAAAGCTGCTGTGGACTCGCACTAATTTTTGCTAAGAGAGTGGCGTTAGCGCCAGAAGCGATGGTGTTTGCAAGCACAATATTTGGAACAAAGAAAGGAACGCTGTCACCGTGAATGTCCCGCATTCGGGAATATCTCTCAAGTACCATGGCAACTCCATTTTGTTCGATGTCGTAGTAGTCGAAAATTAGCAAGTTTTCTGGAAATACTTTTGCAAAATTTACAAGCGACATAAATAAGATGTGTGTACAGTAGGAACACATTTCTAGAACATCCCAACTTGGAATTGAACTTTGGCTAGACGAAAAATAAAACAATTATTCTGGATATTCTAGAAACCATGCAATCATGTCTGGCAAGAAGATAAAACCCGAATGCAAATTAAGATCAAAAGCCATATTAATGAATCGCCATGATTTTAACAAAAGTACCATCACGTGAGTACGAAAATGCAACAAATGATTAAATTGCGCTTCATTGTGTTCTATTCAACTTGTAAACTGGCATGTAGTTATGCTCATAATTTTGCAGCCAAAACAAATCGGTATTCCGTCCGTGTCCTATTTATTAAATTCTTGGATAAATAATAATTGCTTACCTATTCATCAAACTAACACTGTATTTTATTATTTCTATTGAAAAAAATAATGTCGTTCTGTATGAAATTAAATGGTTTATTTATTTCAATTTGTCCTTCAAACTGTAATTCAAAATCAATAGTTTCCCGTAATAGTCATTAGCCATTTCACTCAATTCACCAAAATTACTGTAATTTAATAACCTTTGTGTGCCTTTTCAAACGCCAATTAACCTCAACAAAAAATAGCACCATACAAAGACATTCTCCAAACACAAGGATAAATATCACCGTCACCATTTTCCCCTCCATTTTTAGGGACATTGTCGCTGCCTGTTCACTCCACTCAATTTTCCTTGAACTTTGCACCCTCGAATGAGGATCTAATGCTCGGGTGTGCGGCAATGCGAAACTCTCCCCCTCCCAAATTTGATGTATACCTGCCTCCACAAGTCTCTGAAACACCAGAGCAGCAAGAACATTCCCCTCATTTAAAAATGCAAAATAAATTCCACCCGCGGGTAAAATCTCTTTGCCCTCGTAACACTTTTTCGCCCTGTATTTTTCCAGATTTTGACTTCGTTTCCTGTTTAGATTGGCACTCAGTCTCATGCTCCCCCTCCACGCTGACGCCACAGCCCACTTATCGCTGCTCAGAAGAAGGTGCTCCTCCAGCCTTTCCATAGTTTCTTGCTCATTTCCCATCGAAAAATCGACAACTTGTAATCGTCTCATTAGCTCTCCCAAACTGAGCATGTTGGGATCCGTGTAAACGGCGCCGACAATATCGGCAGTGGTCCGGACGACTGCACCTTCTATATGAGTGTGCAGATAAGATGCGACGGTATTGATAACCCGGAGCTTGCTGTAATGCCCTGGATAAACCAGAGTATAATTTTGAGCATGCAACTCATTAAAATTTCGCATGGATTTTTCCAGCGGTGGGGAGATTAATACGCCGGTTATCTGTGCCAGATAAAATACGGACAAAATTAAACTTATGAATGTCCAGAGTGTAAAAAGGTAAGAACGGGTGGATTTTTTAACGTGCACTCCAGAAGTGACTAGTGCGCTGGCAGGAGCTA
Source organism: Homidia socia (assembly GCA_036850745.1). Taxonomy (NCBI): domain Eukaryota; kingdom Metazoa; phylum Arthropoda; class Collembola; order Entomobryomorpha; family Entomobryidae; genus Homidia; species Homidia socia. Next base: position 9,947 of record JAANSP010004221.1, read on the forward strand.
CAATATTTATGGAGATAGACGCCCCATTTGAAAAGGCGAAAAGGGATACCAGAACCAGTGAGGCCAGCAAAGATAACCAGACAAGCGGTTGGAAGGGCCGTGTGAATATTGCGAATCGCCATACAGATTCATTTTCTATTTTTGGGTAATCACAATATACAAAGTTGAGAGAACGAGAGTCGGTTAATATAAAAGTTGGATATATAACCTTGTGTTTTCGTTTAGCCCACTCCCAAATATAAACGGCAGTTCTGGTATCGTGATCGTAAAATTGAAGATTTGGAAGAATAGTGAGCGTAGTGGAGGATTCCTGGATGGGATCGTGAATGCGCTTGTTGCCAGATATCAGAGAGAGATTCAACTTTTCAGCTATTAAACTGCAGAGAATGATTGGAGGGGCTTCCTCGCCAACAATGGCGTTATACTTACGTCGAATTCCAAATGTTTCTAGGACCCACCGGACATGTCCGTGGTCA
>JAANSP010004222.1:0-10421 GCA_036850745.1 Homidia socia
TATTACTACACTCAACAAGCCAAAAGTCAGGTAAATTTTATGCATCGTACACATGCCTCGTCCGTCAAACCGTAAATGCTCGCAGATCTTGTAAAATTTCGTTCAGGTCAGTGAGTCTGAAAATTAGGGAAACTTTACTAAAATAACAAACCAGAAAGCCAGCACCACTTAATTCTCAGCTTGCAGGTTGCAAAAATACACAAAGAATTCTCAGTTGAATATGGGCAAAAAATTCCAAACCAGTCACAAGAATAATATGTGGTTATTTTTATTTAAAGTAACATTTTCCCGAAAACATGGAACAAATCCGTTAAATAAATCTTGTCTCAATTTTCGCACCACCATTGCTCTTAGGCCACCATTGCTCGGAAAAACTAACGGGGTTTTCTCTGTGGGTAGCAAACGACATGTATAATTTAGTCATCATAACAATCATCTCGTCAAGTTGTTTGGAGTGAAAACATGATCACACAATAAATCCTGTTCCTGGAAAAATATGTGGGACAGTGCAAAGGATGAGAATATATAAAAAGACGAGAGATGCAATCTTTAAAATATATGTACCCATGCATAATCACACTGTCATATGAAACTAATACGACGATTAGATTGTGATTCAATGAACGTGCAGAATGAATGGAAGGAGGTCTTATTTTCCTCTTCTTTTTTTCTGCATTTCTTTTTTTTGCAAGTAGCGGCTACCACTACAAAACTAAACATGCTCAAATTATTATCAAGATTATTGTTGTGGTAGAAAAGTAGTTTCTAGTTTCAATGCTCAGTGGACCGCAAAAAAGCTGTTGCTTCTTCCACGTATTTGTTACACATCTTGTTTGACAAGTACACAAAAGTACAGAGGACGACAAGCTAGACGAGGGAAAATTTATTTGGTTCTTGATGTCAGATTCAGAGAGATTCAGTTTATTGGAACATAAAATTTCTGAAGACATCTCGCCAAACCGGGCCAGCAAGAAATAAGTTATCATTTCCATATAGACAAGCAGAAAGGCTCTCATTTACAAGATGCACATAGTCCATTACAGATTCACAATCAGTGAGCACAATAAGAGCAGAGCTCTTTTATAACGGTACATTTTTGTGCCTGACACACAGACGGTATAACTGATTTGTAATATAGCTATGCCCAATGGCAATATAAATATGTACGCTGGTCGACATAAATGGACAGTAGACTTTCCCGCAACACGGTAATACCTTCTGGCCATTTTTAAAAAATAGTCCAGCAGCAGCATCCAAATATTTTATTGTCTTCATATTGCAACAATAATTATTGTTAGTTTTTTTCTTTATCTGTGTCATTTACAAACAAGTCACCGCAGACAAAGCAGAGAAATCATTAGAAATATTGCCTATTTGTTAAACCTGGTTAGTTGCTATTGCTTCACGGTGGGTGCAAATCACAACAGAAACACAGCCAAATCAAGTGGTGTTAATTGTATGTATCATTCGATAGACAGCTAGCTAATACCATATATTGTTTCAGGCTTGTGTATACACGCAAAGCTCAGCTAAAACTCAAACTTTTGTTGTAAAAATTGCCGATCCGTCAGTTAGTGATATATATTGGCAATCTATCGCCGATAGACAAAAGAATTCTCAGGAGGCGCAATTTTGAAGCAGCTAAAATAATATTTCGCAATAGCAGCAGTAAACAGTTTATAGTAATAATAATGATGTACATACACGAATAAAGTTTCTAGTCAATGTTATTACTGTTGAATGTAACTTTTAATAAAACAAAAAATATGTATCGAAACGAAAGAGCGAAAAATATTATTCTCGTTAAAAATGGGATTTTACCCATTTTTATTTGGCTATATAAGAATTTATAGACGCTGTACTAAAATCGATAACGATAGGATTATAATATTTTTGCTATGTATCATCACAATATATGGTATGGTGAATCGAGAAGAAAAATTAAATAAAAAAATCACCAGTTAATAACTTTGAAACTTTTTGCTCAGCTATAAGAGAAGAGGGGAATCGTAATAAGAAAAGTAGTACATCATCATGTTCCTATGCACACACTCACAAAGAGTACATGTGCTGGTTCCCGTGCGTTTGTTCTTTGTCTACCTATAGTACATCATCATGTTCCTATGCACACACTCACAAAGAGTACACGTGCTGGTTCCCGTGCGTTTGTTCTTTGTCTACCTTAAATCAGAATATTTTTATTCGTTCTTGTTACGTTTTTTTTCTCGATTACTTTCTTACCAACTGTCAGCACTACCAGCGAGCTATCTGCGTTGATCCCAGTGTTATTATTACCTTTTTGCACATTTGTGGTGTTTCTTTTTTGTTATCATCATGTTCTGCGTAAAAATTTCACTGAAGAAAAATGCGAAAAACTTTCAGAGGTTTCAGAAAAAAAAGAAAAAACATGTATGTAGGTACCTCCTTATTATATTATGAGGTTTAGGATATTATTATTATGCGTGCTGATGTTGCTGCATTTTATATGTCTAATAATCGAAAAAAATCTTGATGAATTGTTTCATCTTTTACCCATCTTTTGACTAAGTGCCTTACTCTCTCAGTCTTAAAGTCTATTAATTGCTAGTGTTTTTTCGATAAGGATATTTGAGATATTTTAAAAGAAAAAGGGAAAATTACAAAAGAAACTTGCAAAATTCAATATGCCCGAAAACGTGTGAATGTATAAAAACACGTATTGCGCTAACGAAGTAATAAGAAGTAATAAAAACATACGAGAATGTGTGTACCTACCTATACATATGTAGTATATGCTATAAAAATTATTTAGTATTGAACGAAAAATATTTTAATAAATAAATTTAATTCAATGAAATGTTAATTTAATTTCAACGTTTTTTAGGTGTCTTTTGAGTTCTTTTAACGAGATTTTGAATTATTTTTCTGAAAAGTTTTAGAAAAAAAATCCGACGAAAAAAAGTATTTCCTCTCATTCAATTATATTCTTTTGTTGAGATACTACCATTTCAAGAAATCATTGAAACAAGTCGTCGAGAGTGGTAGCAGGCTAGAATATTTTTTCCCGATCATTGGTACATAGTAATTTGGGTAAAATGGGTAGATGAATATGGAGGAGTAGAGTAAAAACCAGTTGCTATTTAACTTGCTAAAATGAGGAGGCGTGCGTGTGTGGCTTTTCAAAATTCAACCAGTATGATGATCATGATGATGATAAGAATGGCACAGGGACCGACGACGACGGCTACGATGATGATAATAATGTAGATCACCTTTGGTTTTACTGACTAGCAATGTCGACGTCGAATAAGCCCTTGTTCTCTCTTACACAAAGGTGTAGTATATGGATACTCGAGTCAAACTTTAGCTTGCTTCAAAACTTTACCAACAAGCAGCGTCAGCACTATGGTAACGCCATCGTGAATTGATTTGATTTTACAGCATTCATACATATACGTACAAAACGATGATGATGACTTGCTCTTATGAGCAGCTCCTCAGGTTTTTCTTCGGCACGGTTGGAAGTTCAAGGTGTCCTAGATCCATGCTCCCGTTACCAGTTTTCTTCTTCTATGAAAGCGGTTTTGTTTCAACATTATCATCTCTTCTCTCTCTCTCTCTCTCATTCACTCTGCTTTACTACAATAAGCACACGAGCGTTATTTTTTTCGTTAAATTAACTTTGAAAAAAAAACTATCGTTGGCATTACATTAGAAAGCGATGCAAAAGTCACGTCCTAGCATGTGGCTCTATGGCTATTTTACAGCACTTGTTCTTTTTATGGCAAAATCGGGCTTTGTAAGTAGTAGCAATAGCAGCAGTAGTAGTTTCATTATTATGATTAGTGTTATATAGCAAAAATGGCCATGTAGTTATATAGTTTTTTGTATCCACGAACAAGTCTTTACCATTTAAAAAAATTAACTCCGAAAGGAAAACATACAACAAAGTGTCTGTACATTTTTTTTATTGTTCCTTCTCGAATTTCTCGACCATGATGACACGACAACCTTTAAGAAATGATGATAAGATGAGAATCACGCTATGCTATAATATTACTGTAGTTGTATCTAACTGGCACATACTTGAGTAAATCTAAGCACTTTACTGATATAGTAGTTTAGTAGTAGCAGAAGCAAGCAACGTACGATGGAATATAACAATAATAATGACAGTACACAACGCATTGGCAACCATGCAGCATGAAATGATTCAACAACCCCAGTTTTATGTTAACTTATCTTACTTTTTTGCCTCCTGTGCAACAATCCCTTACAGAGTCTCCATCGTTTTATTGTTAACCTTAAGTTTATGTTGCTGTTGTTGGAAACCGATGATAGGACGACGATGATGAAAACGATGATTTGATACGATCAAGAAAAATGAATAGTGATAACAGTAATTAACGAGCACCGTGAGTGAACCAAGAGCCTTCAACGGCCATTAACATCAACAGGAAAAAAATACATGCCTAACTAATGTGACATGGCAAGTGGAGTATTGACGTTTTGTCATTGACCCACTCTATGACCCGCCACTATAAACTCTAGGGTCTCTGAACTCTGTAGGGAACCAACTCATGTAAATTAGTTCCTCTGAGGCCATCATCGAAAAGGGAATTTATTATTTTCCTGCTGGCGATGACGATAACCGTCGTCGTCGTCGTTGCTGCTGCTGCTAATTAATTGCATGTTCTCCGTACCGTGTACGTAAGCAAGTACAGACTTTTTTGTCTTCATATCCCTTTCTTTTAAAGGAACAACTATTTAACTACTACTTCAGCTGCCAACTCTACTGCTTTATGTCACTCACAATATTTTTATGACTTTGCCACCAGTGAACACCAGTAGGACATTATCGTAACAATAAGATTACTATTACCACTACTACTACTACTACTACTAAACTAAATACAATGGACTTTTTGAGAGAGAGAGAGAATAATAGAGACCCTTTCGCTGCGTTGTTGCAAGTAAATATTGCGTACCTAAATACTACCGCATCAAGTGAGTCGTCGTCACTAGAAAGAAATTAGCAAAGCCATTATTCCCACCACCACCACCATACAATGAATGATACCAGCTAGCAACATTATCATCATCACACCAATAACAATGTAGGCAAACCACCTTTCATTCACGCAATAATAATGCTGTGCCTGCAGAACCTGCTATCCTTCACAACAATGAAGCACTACATTCTGCTGCTGCTGCTGCAACGTGCTTGATGCTCGTATTATTCTTGTGCGAAACTTGTCATCATCCTTTTAATTCATCTTCGTAGTTGTCGGTCGGTCGTCGTTCGTTGGCGCATCGTACCCATTTTACCTTCAGTCTGATTGTACCAGTCTGTCGGTGTGTAGCATCTTTCTAAAAAGACCAGATGTAACAATGAAAGAAGAAAAAAGCAATCAAGCCTTAAGTAAAACTTGCGCATTGGCATTGCAATATGTATGATACTTGAACGAAGATGATGATGATGTTAACGTTGAAGAAGGGCTTATTTATTTATTTGTTTATTTATGTAAAAGTGCTTGCTTCAGTATTTCTGATGGTGATGATCATCATCATGGCAAAGTTGGTTAACTAACGAGGTTTCTCCTACGAATTGGCCAAAAATACCATAGGTATGACCTCAAAGAAGGAAGATATTATATGAGTGTATTAAAATATTACATGTATGTGAAAAAGTATCATCATCAAGCCTTGTTGCATTGCGGAATGGATGAGTAAGTTGATGGATGGATTTGGTCTGTGGAGTGTGGACTGTGTGGACCTTCTTGTTTATTTAATTTGCAATGAAGATGATGATGATGAGATGAGGTCTTAAGCCAACTTAAATCTCTCTCTCTCTCTCTCTCTCTATAAATTGAACATGAACTGAAAATGAACATGCCTACAACATTTTTATGAAAACAAATAATGGGCAATGGGCATATGTACGTACCTACACATAATGTGATATAGTGCCTTGTTTTAAATTCTACTTACATGAATAAACGATAAATCAGTGATATGAGAATGAGGCTCGAGTTTTATTGTATATTTTCTGTCAGTGTGTAGTAGTGTGTAAATTAATGAAGATTTGCAAACCAGGCGGGGGATAGTAGTAGAGAAATCATTTTTCAGCAGCAGCGTCTTATTCGCTTTAAACTAAATACCTAAATAAATACCAAGAAAATTAATAATGAAATGAAACTACTTAAAGTGGTTGGCATAACTTTATATAATAAATAAATACAAAGAAAATTAATAATGAAATGAAACTACTTAAAGTGGTTGGCATAACTTTATGTACTTACATTGACTCTACTTGATGCTCTGGTGGCATCTCTAAAGACTTTTTTTTATTACTGCAATACTATGTTCCTCACTTATCTACTTGGAGTTACCAATAGAATCTACATGTTTAGCTGTAAGCTAAAGAGAACAGCAAGAGGGAGAGAGAGAGTAAGTGAGTGACAGGAGCAGTAATAAATGTAGCTAAAGAGCGAGAGCAAAAACACAGCTTAACAATATCTGTTAAAAAATAAAATACTGCCTGCCTACTTTATTTTCTGGTGGTGGTGGCGGAGGAGCGCACCCAAGAAACAGATGCGTGGAATTAAAAACAGGCCTTAACCAGAATTATTTTTTTATTACTGCAATACTATGTTCCTCACTTATCTACTTGGAGTTACCAATATAATCTACATGTTTCGCTGTAAGCTAAAGAGAATAGCAAGAGGGAGAGAGAGTAAGTGAGTGACAGGAGCAGTAAAAAATGTAGCTAAAGAGCGAGAGCAAAAACCCAGCTTAACAATCTCTGTTAAAAAATAAAATACTGCCTGCCTACTTTATTTTCTGGTGGTGGTGGCGGAGGAGCGCACCCAAGAAACAGATGCGTGGAATTAAAAACAGGCCTTAACCAGAATTTTTTTAAATCAATCAACACACCTATAATCGTATTTACTATTTCCCGGATGATGTTGATAAATATACGAAACATGGAATATTTAAGAATGGCATTACAAAAGTTTGCAATATACTCTTTTGGATTAAAAGCTCACAGTGTGTCAGCCAACAATCAAAAAGGATGAAGTAGAACTGTTACATTTAATATTAATTTGACGATGTATGGAACGTATCAACAATGAGAATTTTCGTTTTTTAAACTTTCCGTACACGTTTACATGAAGATCATCATGATTCATGATGATAGAAGAATGATACTTATTTTCATCCCATCTGTATTCACAATTCACATCCTTTCGTTCTTTCTACGGCTCTTTGCACAACCAGGGCAGTGTAGCAGAGTAGCTTGTTTTTTGCTTGAGTAAAAAAAGTCGAACAAAGTACAGATCGCGTTTCAAGTTTCATTTTTTGCGTCTCTCTCTCTCTCTCGCTTCTTTTTAGCAGAATTAGATCCGTTCTTTTTGATAATGTTACTTGATACGCTAAGCAGCATGCCCAACCTCTCTTTTTTTACCCCGTCTTTTCTCCCTCTTGGGTTGTTCGCTCATCATGTCTTTGCTTATTTCTGTTAGTCCACAATGTAAATAGATGTATAAATGCTTACATTATGGTTGAAACTTTGCAAAGCTCCACCTAAAATGTCCAATGAAAATGTTTTTTTAATGAATTTTCCGTTTTCGGAACAGTTATTAAATGTTGCGCGGGAAATATTTTTGCTTAGCTAAATTGCTTGATAGTGTACGGACTGGCCAAGACTTGAAAATGATAAAGCAGATAAAATGACCATGGAATTTTTCTATAATTTTCTTTACAGAACACATTATGAATTCCCCATCACCACAGTCTGTTCATCCAGTGTCGTTGCACCAGGCAAATCCCGTATCAGCCGGAATGGGAGGTGGAAGCTTAATAAATAATGTAGGTGGAAGCGTTGGCAGGGGAAGTAACAGTTCTACAGGAGGTTGTGCCAGCCCACCTCCCCCATCATCAAAGGAGAACCCACCTCAACAGTTGCTCTGCGTCAGATGGGGCAACTTTGACTCCAACATTGTCTCCATGTTCTCAAAGCTCCGTAATCAGGAGCACTTTGTAGATGTCACTCTATGGTGTGAAGGAAAGACCATCAAATGTCACAAGATGATCCTCTCTGCCTGTTCCATGTATTTCGAGAAACTTTTAACGGAGGTTCCAAATCCTCATCCCGTCATTTTTCTTAAAGATATGCGCTTCTGGGAAATTCAGGCTCTGGTTGAGTTCATGTACCGCGGTGAAGTGAGCGTTCATCAGGAGAAGCTGCAGAATCTTCTACGTGCTGCAGAGTCGCTTCAGATCAAAGGCTTGGGCTCACCCTCCAACGAAATGGGAATGCCAGGCATTGGAGAAGCTCAGAACTCGATGGATGAAGACATGTCCAACAGTACCATGGATATGACCACCACCAGCAGTCACAACAACAGCAACAGTCATCTCCACAACCACCTCAACAACAACATGAAGGATGACAACGGACCAAATAGTAATGGTAGCAGTAACAACGGGCACTCCATTTCTCATTTGCTAGATGCCGCTGTTTCTGCCGTCGCCAACAAGAACGCAAACAACAACAATCATTCAGGCTGGCAAAAGTTTGTAAGCGCAGCCTCTGCAAACGCAATGATGGGGATTGACCTGTCCAATCACAGTGCAGCTTCTGGAGCATTGTCACTCAGCAGCCTTCATGGAGGCAACTTGCCCATTCCTCTGAGTTTATCAGCTGGATCACCGCAGTCGGGCACTGGAAGCCAAGGTAGCGGTTGTGGTCAAGCGGCAAAGAGGAGAAAGAAGGAAACACCTAGGCGAATTGATCTTCCCAGGACGGCCGGCATGCCGCTGCCAACTTTCAACTCAACAATGGGCTCGGAAATTGAGGAAGATGATGACGCTGCGTCAGAAGACTCCATGGCGGCACATGAACGGAATCACGTTGACGTAAGTCTCAAAAACTTTCCACCCATCTTTTCACCATATCGAAACAAACATTTATAAATATACAACTCATTAATTAAAACTTTATTCGCATTAGGGACTCAAATCGGAAATGCAACAGGATCAGTCATACGGTGACGATGACGATTGCGATCAGCAAGAGAATTACGACGAAAACGATCAAGGTTTACAGGTGAGTTTCATTTTCTACAGAAAAAATACATGCCTTTATTAATTAAATGTTTAGAATTTCCATTTTTCCCACTGATGCCACTTTGCAATGTGCATGTACTATTCATTTCATCATTAAATAAAAACAAAGTAGATGATAACCCGAATGAAAATGTGTGGGTAGACTTCTCTATGCAATTTTACACTTCTCTAGTTATGATTATTATGATATCGTGGCATGCATTTAGGTTGCTGAAAGGCCATATAATTATAAAATCTACCCTGTTGTGTGCAGTAAAAGTGTTGATTTTATATTGTACCTACATATATTTAAGCTGAGTATATATTACGTAGTCTGGCAGGTTCAACAAGCACTGTAGAAGGGACTGGCAGCCACAGCAACCACCACCACTCAGCAACATTTATTGCACACATTTTTTTTTTTCAAAAAAAAAATTGTTGCTGCTTGCCTTTTTGCCTGCCAGTGTTGTTGCTCCTTTATCCTCCTCCTGCCTGCCTGACTGCATGTGAGCATGTAAACTAGGGCAAAATAGAAAGCTGCAACTTTGCTTGCAACTACTAAAAACTAACTACTGTGTGTACTACGGCGAGAAAAGAACCGTGTTAGTTTGCTAAAAAACCATGCATGAAGCATGGTAAAGTTTTCGCTTTGGATCTTGATGATAATGATGATAGGAGGAGGATAGATGTGTAGTCGTTGTTGTAGTAGGAATAATGGCACGATAGACTTTCAGAAGACTTTCAGTACCACTACTGAGGTTGCCTCATTCCTGTGAGATAGAAAATTGATAAAATAAATAAATACAGCCAGTCAGATTATACTTTTTTTTGTGTTGACCGTTCCTTTTATACGAATGCAATGTGATGCTGAAAGAGAAAAATATTCTCTTCTGCTCTCACACTCACCATTGCTGCTGGCATCATCATCATAACAACCAACTTTTATTTAGCATCCTGAAAAGTATGAAAACAATCTGCTATTTGAGCATGTTTGATCATGATGATGCTAACCACTGACCAGTAAAGGATTATTTTTCTAGTAACAACCAAGGATTATGCCGCGGCCGCATCATCAGCATCAGAAAAGCAAATTTACGCTCTTGTTCTTGTAACAACAACAGAAAGCATATAATAAAAAATGTGTATGCCTATATTTCATTGCATGTTCAAATATAATCTAAACGAAAATTTTCATTTTCTTTCATGTTCATGTTGCATGCAAGCTGCTCTTCTTTTTTAATGGTAGGCAGGCAGGCTAGTGGCGAAATCAAAATGGGTTGCAACAAAATTTTTTTATTAGACGTATGGTATATAGAGCATCTTATAAAAAA
>JAANSP010004223.1:0-10420 GCA_036850745.1 Homidia socia
TATTATTATTATTACAATTTTACTAATATTCAATTTCTTGAGAGCTCCGTCCGAGCAATAATTTATAATTTCTGTACTTTTATTATTAAAGGCGACTGTGAAAGTTAAATAAAGTTAATAATTATTAATATAATTATCGTGCTGATATCGGTGGTTATTTTTGTGGCTCTGAGGTCACAGTTAAAGTAGTTATTAATTATTTAATTCAGTCATTTGTGATAGTGTGTCCACAGTTAGGATCGAGCATTATCACATTCAACCAAAAAACCTTATTTCAGTCTAATTACGAACCAGGGCAAGTCGTAGACAGCGACACTTGTGCAATATACAATTTTATTTTAGTGCAAAGTAAAGTTGCTGGAACAGTAAAGAAACATGGTACAGCGTGTACAAGTATGTAGAGAAACCGTTTTGTTGCTGTTTTTATGTACTTACTTGGTGTTTCCTCTGCGCGTCTCTCTGGTTAACTGCTTGTCTTTTCCCTTTGGTGTACGTTCGTCTTGTCTTTCCCCCTTGTTCTTCCTCCTCTCGTGATGTCTGTCGAGCGGAATATTTTGCTGTGCTTGTTTCTTCTCCTTTTCAAAAGAATGATAATAATAATATTTGAATTTTTTTCTATGGGATGCTTCCAAGAAACTACATATTATGCATAAAACGTATCATGAAATATGGATGAATTCCTTTTATATTGTACCACTGTGCTGTTTCCCAACAATTTATTTTTTATACAGTAAGTATGAGCAAGGGGATGTGCAGCAGAGACATTATTGGACAGACTTTTGTGGTCACTTATTTTCTTGCCTCTTTCTCTCCTTCATTCTCTCTCTCTCTCTTTCTGTTCTGTTTGCTTTTAATAAAAACTTTGCAAATACATAAAAGGAATTTTGATTCTTCCTCTTTTTACCTCGACCCCACATACAACCACCACAGGTTTCTCTTTTCCCCTCTTTAGACTTCCTTTTATGCAGTTGACATTTTTTGGCCGAGTCAAACTGAAAGAATTCTAAAATCAAGTCAATGTCTCTTTTCTCCAGGCTTTTTATCCAATTTCCTATTGAAATGGTTAGAAAATACACATCTAGTGTAATAACGATGATAACGGCAATGATAATATTTTGTTTCTTCAAATTGGCAATGCAATGTTATTTCTTTCCCTTTGATATTTATATTTTTTTCTTATACAGCCTCCAACTCTCAAATTTCTTATTTTTTGACGTTTGTCATATTGATCCGGCTTTATAATAAGCTTAGTAATAGAAGCATGCAACCAAATAACGAGCACTTTCTCACAATCCTTTCTTCATTATTGTTGTGGCATTAGCTCGCATCATGCCAACCAGCATCAAAACACCGCCACTAAAAGGACGTCACTTGCCATAAATACTAACAACCGGCTTGTTAAAAGATGCTAATAATAGTGATGCTGCTGGTTTGGTTTAGTCTCTTCTCGTCCTTCCTTTAAATTTATGAATGAATCGCTGTTGTTTCGCAGGGAAAGCTGGTGGAATGACGAAACTCGTGGTGTGTGGGTGTATTATTTGTATTTATATAGTCCAGTCTCTTTCCCCCTTCCTTCTGATTTTATTTTCTATTTACCAACGGTAATGATGCTCCTCACTACTTTACTCTTGTTTCTCGCTTGTGCTTTTTGACGTAGTTTGGTTTTGCTCTTTAGGAGCTACTATATACTTTTGCATTTTTTTCCACCAAGTCGATTCCTCTCTAATGTTATTTTTGTATAAACAAAGGTGTAAGAAAAAAAGTTTTAAAAGAAAATCTTTAAAAATTCTTGTTTTTATATTCGGTCGCTGTTTAGAGACGTGAGAAGTGCTAGATAAAGAAACAGCGGCAGACGACATAAAAGTTTTTGTAGCCAACCATCCACACTCAAGATCGAAATGTATGCACGCATTACACATTCCCTATGTTTGCTTTCGTCATAATAGGTATTTATCTATGCTACGAGGAACACCACTGACGCATTTTTCGGCTACTTTTTTCCTCCTTTTTCTATTCCTTTTACTTTGCTTTTCCAAACACTTTTAACTATTTATTCCTGTGATGTTGCTGTTGTTGATGCAATTCTTTTCTGATATATTACGCTTGGCTCTCTGTATTTTGAAACTTTTTTTCCTCTAGTTACAAACCATTACCACACACCATCATATCATGCCACCACTGCTACTTACTGCACAGTATACCTCCATCCAACTCTTTACTTTCTTTTAGTGCCACAACCACCACCACCGCTACCGCCATCATCAGTGAAAGAATCTGCTGCTGTTCAGTTTTACTTCGTATTTCTTTCTCGTATATAGCAAACAACAACAGCTCAAAAAAAACTCTTAAAAGAAAATAGTGTTCGTTCAGTTACAGATGATGATAGTCTTTGCTCCTTTTTTGCCTTTTTAACCAAATTGTATCCACGCTTCATAACACACGGTTGTTGGCCGGTCCATTTTCTTCTGCTCTTGATGGTTCTGTCATGCCTTGTTTTTTTGTATCTAAGTGCGTACTCTTTTGATTATAGTTTCATTTTTATTCCTTATATATAAACTAGTCAGTTTTTTCTTGATTTTTTTCGGCCCTCTTGTTTTCATTCTGTTTTGCGAGAAGGAAAGAAAATAATAAAACAAGAAACAGATCTGTCCAGTGGAAAAAAATGTCCGTTGTGCAACTACTGTTTTCAAGACAATTTTCCAGTGCACTGCAGTGGAAGCATATATCTAAAATGGACTGAAGGAGATTGCTTTGCTACACACACCGACCAACCGACTGTCTCAAGTTACCACTACTACTACCACCACCACCCTATAAAGCTATAGCTAACTCTGAGCTCCTTTTTTCCTTTCTTCTCTTCTTGGACAAAAAGAAAACTTGCCACTTCAACTGTTTCGCTGCATATATCTATACTATGTACTTATAATAACAAAGGTAGATGTTTTCTATGCATATAAGTTCATANTGCATATATCTATACTATGTACTTATAATAACAAAGGTAGATGTTTTCTATGCATATAAGTTCATATGATACTTTTCTATTATCCACGTTTTGTCGTGCGAAATGGTATGATTCTTTCCTCAGTTCACAAAAAATGTGATGGCGCGGTCCGCACTCTAGTAGTATCACGTATCTCCATACACTTTCTTTTCGGGAACGACCAGTCATAAACAACTGAACCGGTGTAATATATAGTGGCTTGCTACTGATGCTCTCCTTCTTCTTCGACTGCTTCAGCAGCTTCACTTTTTCGTCGTCTTCTTCTTCTGTTTTCCTTGTTCTTCTTCTCCACTAGCTACACTTGCTGATTCTTTTCTTTCTTTTTTAATACAGAAGACAGATGCCGATTTCATGGACTTCTCAATATTGAACATGTACTGGTAACGAAGAGATAAAAAAGTCTATGAGGTCCATGAAATGTTATTTTTCTCCACTTCCTGGGATGACGAAAGCTGGAGAAGGGGAGAGAAAGATGGGCATAAAGGAGAAAAAAAGGAAAGCGGATAGATAGGGAAAGAGAGTCAAAGAGGGAAAAAAGTTGCAAAACACCGCCAGTATCAGCAAGCTAGACTTTATAGTCCCTTTTAAACCGAATTCTGAACATGAAAAAGGGAATACGATGATAAGAGAAACTCGGATCAAATTGATATGTGGAGATGGGTTGTGGTAGTAGTAGTGGAACTAATAACATGGATACAGGATTTTTTTTCATCCTCGCTGCTGCTACGTGTCTATCTTGAAGTGTGTCGGTTTTCTGTGAAAGATTCTTGTCGAGGTGTGTGGTAATAGAAATGGTTTGGTACGATGACGGCGGCGGTATACTTTGTGAAGGTATGTGTAAGTAAAGTAGGCATATTGCATGTTGTATCGGATCGGATGTATCATCCCCAACACACTTACTGTCATGCACACGGATAATACTATTTTTTGAAGAGGAAGGTGAAGGTGCAACACTATTTCCTGTGAACAAAGCCCTAAATTGGATACTTTTACCGAAACGTTACACATTCGCTCCTCAGCAAGTATGTTGTTTTTTAAAGGCGAGGACATAAAAAACTTTTTTAGGTGAGGAGAACATGACACGTTTCAGCAGCAGCAGCAGCAGTCATCATCATCATCATCCTATACCCAATGTGCAACAACGTGAGCAGTGTACGTACAGTTTACTCTTTTTTGCAGAGGACAAAAGCTCACAGTAAATAGCTTTAGTGTAGGTAATATACATAATATGCAGAGTTTGAAGGTATTCAAGCATAAAAGTTGAATTGAACGTCCCTCACCATTAGTCTCGGATGGCGAGCAAACACAGACGTTCTGTGTCCAAAAAAGTTTGCAGCTTTTCTTCCTATGCGTAATGGGACAATAGACATGTAACGTGGCACATTTTCATTCTCTACTACTTTGCACGGTTTGCAGTGTAAAAAACTTTATACGAAAAAAAAGTTGGACACTGGACTGCACAAAAAAAGCTTCTAGCATACACATAGTGGAGTGGACAGCCCATTCGATTCAATTCTACGGTTCAATTTGTGATTCTTTATTCTGAAAGAGTACGCATATTACCATATTATATCATGTCCTTCAGAGAAGAAGCAACTGTCGGGAAAATAGTAGTGGAAATGACAAAAAATAAGTGATAAAAATTAATTGTGTCATTTTGAGTAGTTCCCGTGTGTGTACCCACGTCTATAATACCATGCCATCTTCTTATTACCCAACTACCAAAAAATCCCTTATTCCACACAGCCCTCTCTCCCATTCAACAACCCTGTTTTTCCCATTGAAATTGTCTGAAATCTGTGAAATTCCTTTAGTGATAGTGATGATAGTAGTAGTAGTATTAGCTTGCCAACAAGAACGAGAATTGATAAAAGCTTTTACATTATTTGCGTTTCATGACGTGATGGGTTACCACCATCCCATCATCCATGCATACTATTCCATTCATGAGATTGGAAATTCGTTTTTATTTTTATCTTCCATTTACCTGTATGCATGCCAGTGCTCCCTTAATCTTTTCCCTCGTTTTCGGGCGGTTAAATTTATTTTCATCCACGTACAATGTCTGTGTATCTTCTTGTTCTATCAGTTTCCCTTCGAATTTAGATTTTGTTGTTGACGTTACTGCTAATAGAAGCCGTTGTAGCAAGCAGAGCGGTATTTATATTAGTTTGGGAAACGAAAATGTTTTGAAAGCCTACCGTCATCTTGGCACAGAAAATTGCTCCTTTTTGCTTTCTTATAAATAAAAAGTACATTTTTCTAGCTAGACAAACTAAAAAAAACAAATTGCCCTTCGTGGTTTACTCCTTTCATTCCGTTTTTGTTGTTGTGCTACTGGATTATTTTTTCAATGTTGGGGGTGTTTTCGAACAAGTACTACGATCACTCTTTTGCTGCTCTGGGATAAGAAGAGAAGACAAGACTTGTTATATGACATTTGATAGACTGCTGGTTGCAATGATAGCAGCAACAACAAACCAACCAAGCAGACTTTGCACACACCGTCGTGCATGTAATCGTTTGTTGCTTGATTCCAATTTTTTCAGCTAACATGCTAGTTAGAAAGGTACCTACGCATTTCTTCTTCTCTTCTCCACTCCAATAACATCTAATACAACAATTGTTTTGCTACTGATACTCCAACACTCACTAGTTTTCTGTTATTCTTTCCTGGCTGCTGAGTTTATGTGCTATACTATTATAGTTCGACTTGGGTAATACACATTTCTATTTTTCTTTGCTTGCTTCCTTGATGGGTCGTGTAAAACTAGTTACTGCCACACTGCTTCTATTACAGTAGTGGAAAACACACTTACGACATGAACCTTCTCTATCGCCTCAATACATTTTTTTCACTTCACTTCTCAGTTCTCACTCACAGACACAAAAAAGGAAGGGTGGCTGTTTGCTGGCCTTTTTTCCCATTTCTCTGTCAGAGTCTGACTCTCTGCCAGTAGGATTGGATGGTGTAATGAGACTACTACAATGTTTCTCTCGTCGTCACTATAAAACTCACTTGTTTGACTGCCATAATATAAAATGCGAATAAGTCGCTCGTGTGCCTCTGTTTGTCTCCTTTTTTATGATGCCACTGCTGCTGTTGATTCGACATGCATATAAACTCTATACCATTTATACCTTATACTACTATAAACTACCTAATGTAGAAATAGATGAATAAAAATGTGATGTGATGTAAATGAGGATACTGGATCATAATGAAAAAAGAGTGGATTTTCTACTCATGTAAATCTACACTTTTTTAATGTAAGCATAGGTATTACATTACTTCAATATTATTACTGCCGCTGCTGCTGCTACATGTACGTTCTCATTGTGAGGAGTACATACTACTGAGCAAAGCCAGCACATAGACAACTGTACAATGATTTAGTCAGGCACTTGTCGTCGTTTCCGCAGTTGCAGACTAAATACACACATAGCTACTGGTAGCAGTAGCAAGTGCATAACACAAGCAAAAAAATATGTTCCAGTTAGTAAAGTGATAAAAAGACCTTGTGATTCTCGGTTGAATTTCATACATCCTTTTCTCGTTCATCAGTCGGCATAAAAAACAAACTCACAACAGTGCAATGAATAAATATCTCTATAATACTTTACACGGAGCAGTGTGATTAACGCAAGTGTACCAGCAACAGTAGGTACATAGCATTCAAGCAAAAAAATGATATTTTTTTCAAATTCCTCTTCGTTTTACTGTGCAAATGTTTGCACTGTATACATGCTTTGTTTATGTACATACCTATTTCGATTATACACAAAAGTCTGTCAATCTCACTTTTACAACCGTAACCTCGCATATCTGTCTGCGTGGTGAATAGTGGTGATGGTGCTGCTAGTCTAGTTTTTAAAGATATGTGCATTTTAAACAACGGTAGAGAGTATTGCACAGTAGTGGCAGATGTGCTTAGTTGCGTTTTTATGCTAAAATGAAGGAAACAAACTGAAGCAGAAAATGAATTTGATATTGCTTACTTTGCTTTTATTGCCAGGTTGTTGTTTCCTTTACGTCTTTTAGCATACAGCAGCAGCAGGGTTGAGCAGGAAGGACGACTGAGAAACGAGAAAGGATACTTGCCTTTCCTCCTTCTTCTTCCTCTTTTTGTTTATTCCCAAAAATTTGAAGCTTGGACTACTGACGTCTGCTGCCACCACCACACAAAACAGTCTTCTTGAGTACACACAATTCACTATTATTGCTTATACATGCCTTTCATGGTTTTCATTGTGAAATTTATACTTTTATTTCAACTCGAGAAAGTATGTTGGTTTAGTTTGTTGACTGTGTTCGTGCTTGGTGATGCGCGCAACGTAAAGAGCTCATTGAGGAGGAGGACGACGACGAAAAGAAGAAGAAAAGAATAGAAAGATCAAATGGTATATGTAAAGAGTTTTATTTTCTATATATAATCAACGTGCACAGGTACAATTACATCACAACAGAGAGGAGTTTTTGTGAAAAGCCAGAAAAACATATTATGTAACTTCCGTTACTACAAATGTTTCTCTTTTTTTCTTACTACTATGTATATATAGTCACACACCGTCACATCCAAACCAACGACAGCATTTAGTATAGCGGCAACAGCGGCATATTATTTCTGTACTTTTTTCCAACTTTTCTCCACTTTTTCGGTAAATTAAGCTTGGTAGAAAGTACAAGTCGCATTGGCAGTATAGTTTTTCACATGCGTTGCTTTGCTGTTGTTGTAAAGTCCAGAGATTTGATTACAATATTAATGAATGTACCGTGCACAGGCCAAATTGCATTGGTGCTGTTAGGCTAGCAAAGAGACTTTTCTTCACTCATTCAACTTTTCCTTCTTCTTCTTCTTTACAAGCACACACACACACACATAGGTACTTGCACACACACAAATACACACAGAGGACAAGAAGTTTAATTAATATCCAAAAGAGGAAAGCTCCAGGGAAAAGAGCAAGGCGTGTCTTGAACTATGCAAACTTGACTGTCTGTGACAAAAAAAAACAAATGGGATAAGCGTGTTCAAACGAGAGGCTGTAGTAGCAGCAAAAAAAACTTTTGAAATAGGCTTGACTGGCACTCTATATAGCTTTGCTGGTTTGGCTTACTAAGGCAGCAACGTTAAGAGAGAGAAGAAGCTGGTAATACTCCTTTTTTACTTTTAGCAAGCCGCCTAGTAATAATAACTGAGAAAATATGATTTTTAATTTATGAACTTTTTTGTCGGTGGGTCGGTCCTCAGCATTCCAAAAAAACAACCATGCATACTTATTACGTTAAATGCATGCATATTTTCTGCTGTTGTGAACCAACACCTTATTTTGATTTATGAATTTTGTGCGCAAAAAAAATTTGCTGATAATAAAAATAAAAACAGTTTTTCTTAGATATATGAGACGACGACGTTTAATAACTCACGGGAGAGAGAAGATCGTGTACAACAAGCTCAAGTACAAACTCATTTATGAGCTAATCATGATATTTACATATAACATGCTGCCAGTCTTGTTGTTTTTCAGGATAATATGATATGATGACGATGATACTACTAACTAAGCAGAATTACATTTTTTTATTGCAAGAGTACATGACTTTGGTGCAACTGCCTTCTTCCAACAAAAGCTGAAATGCACCACCACGAAAACAAATCTCTTTACACAATATCCTTTATGGCATGTCAGGGGTAGTCACGGCGCGATTGAAGTGTTGATAAGTTGCTTCAACCTAATAAAGTGTATAGAGGGTGCAGTCAACATATAAATTGTGAAGCTTAAATAATCCGTATATTTATGCACTACTGCCATTATTATTTTTATTCTTATTGCTGAATACTGGTACTGTTGTGGCTCATGTATGTTTTTGCAAAAAACTCAGATGGATATATATACCCGTTGAAAGAAAAAGAATACACAAGGTGTGCCATAAAAGAGCTCCTTTTCCCTAACATTTGAATCAATTAGCTCGGCTATTGTGTATACTGTCAACCTTTTTGCTGCTGTGATAATGGTTCGTCTCCCGGTGAGTTGTGTGTTCAAGCAGGTCAGGATCAAGTTATAAAATGTAATGTGTGCAGAAAACTAGTTTTTTCTTCTTTTATCCATCACTTTATTGCCTTTGCTAAACATTGCACCACCTTTTTATACTCCCTCTCTTTTAGCAGTGCCTTTACACTAATTCCAGGGAAAATAATGTTTGCTTTTTTGCTAATGTCCCTTTTTTTCTTCTGGTTTTAGTGAGTAATGTGGGAAGGTGCTCACTCTAATGCATCATTTCACATAAAGAATATACATGCAAAAAATCAAAATCACACTTTGTAGACTATTGATACTACTAGTTAGTGAAGCACTATGGGATAACCATTCTACTACTATTATAAATGTGTGTATAAATCTCTGCTGGTGGAACTCAAACTGGTGATTATTTGAGAATTAATTATTCGGGACAGACAAGTTGTCCTGTCTTCTTTTCATGGCATTGTCCTTTCAGGCTAGGTTGTATCGTCATCACCAGAGTGGTAGTAAGTGAGGCAAACCAAATGTATGGTCTCTCTTTCAGCCACTCTCTCAGCACAGTGCAGCCTTAATCAAATAATATGTTGGAAAATACGAGGAGAAAGCCGGCATTAATGTATTCCTTTGCTTTGCATGCCAGACTTGAGGCTTTCTTTTCTTCTCTTTCCCTCCACATTGTATATCGCTGTAAATGCTGTGTTATTATTAATATAACTAAAAGCGTGACTGTGACACTGTCTGGCAGCCTTAAGTAGGACTAAAAGCTTTGCTTCGTACGTACACACACTGTTCTCCTTGTTCTCTTTCCGCTTTCATTCAAAAGCTTCATTCAGCTCTCTTGTTGTCGCTAAAAAGCAAGAGAGACAGAGTGAAAGGCAGGGAAAAAAGAGGAACAAAAAACTCCAAAAAAAATTGCTCCAAGTGTTTATGTGTATATATGTGTCAGTATGTGTGTTGCTCAACAGCAGCAACAGTAGCAGAAGATGATGAAAAAAAGTTGAATGAGTGAATGTACCAATACTCCCCAACCAAAAAAGAAGCTTACTTTGACTTGGCTCTACTTTTTTTCTATTCAACTCCTCGTCTTGTCGCGGAGGGTTGTTACTTTGATCAAACTCTGATCTAGACTGAGGCAGAACCTGACTTGGCTGCTGGTTTATACTACTGCTGTAGCACCTACTACCAAGTCAGCAGCAGCATAGCAGCAGCAGCGACAGAGTATAAAGTATCGCATAGCTTGCGTCCATCTTTTCCCACCACACATCACAGATATCTTCTCTTTCTTCTTCATCTTGCACTTGTACAAAGCTGCATTCAAGGCAAGCAAACACAGTATTTTTGAAAATGGATAATTGTGTGCGAAACCGGCATCGAGAAAACGCTTTGAAAAAGTGA
>JAANSP010004224.1:0-10420 GCA_036850745.1 Homidia socia
CCATTGTTTCCGGGCAGATTTACCCAATTCTAGAAAATTTTACCTAATGCATTGTAAAGGCAAATTTCTAATTTTTCCTTTCGCAATTTCTTGACTTGGGTATCCTTTAAATTCTCGACTATTGTGGCGTAAGCTTTCGTTAATATTATAGTGTATTCACGAAAACATGCGGCAAGTTTTTCTGCAACAGGTTCCGAGAAATTAAACGTTGAATTTCTAAAACATTCTGCACCTGAAAACTCATTTATTTATTGTGGGCATGTCAGGAATTTATCTTGCACAGCCAAGTGAGAGCCCCAAAACAAGATATAAGATCCTAGACATTCACAATACACTTAAATTGATCCTTTCTACAAGCTATCGCAACAAAATTCGTGTAATACTCTCTACCCCAGCTTTTCCTTTAGATGTATGTCTCTTGCCAACAGCAATTTTAGACGCTTCTAGTTTTGGTCTTTTTTCTAGTGATAGATTGCCAGTATAAAAATGCTGACACCCCGGAAATGTAGTTACCAAGTCCAGGACGGGATCCTCACCATGTTTGTAAAGCTTAATTGTAATTAAACTGGCGAAAACGCTATTTAAAAAATGTAGTCTTATCTGAGCACATACATTTTGAAAATTGAAAAAATTATTTTTTATGCCATCAGCTCTCACTCTAAGAAAATAACGTCTCCTACTACGAGTGACCACTCATTCTAGAGCCTCAATCTTTGTCTTTCAGATGGTATACAGATGGGTGTAATTGAATAAGGTGTTTTCAAGATAGGACGGATCAAAGTCTATGCAGTATTTCTGATAATGCCCACGTATTACATGTATGATCTGTAAACATTAGCCAAATTGAACTGAACACCGATCAATGTTTTCGTTAATACTGTTTTTGAAAAGACATGTGAAATATGGAGAGGTATCCATGTGGAGAAAAGACGGAGGAGTTAACCGAGTAGTGTCTCTACACTCCGTCACCTATCTCTCTCCCTTATACATATTCTCTCTTAGAAATATCAATATTAATATTATTATTATTATCATCATTTTTCTGCCTTTATACATTTTTTTCCTCTTCGTTATCTAATATTATGTGAGCAAACACGTGACTCTTGCTCAATAGCATAAAACCAACCAACTCGAGTGTTTTGCCTGACTCACTGGATATAATAATAAGGTATGCACGCAATGCCGAGTTTTAAAAACTTTAATATAATCATCCATCATATATACCTATTGGTATTCTAAAAACCTAATGATAATAATAACAAATCTAAATCTATATACTCCGAAAAAATTGAATATTGGAGAAGGAGATCTGGATAGTTGGTAGATCTGGTGTAGGTTTCATAAAGTAGAATATCGATTGCTCAAAAAAGTGAGCTCGGGATCATCTGAATGAATCTGAACTGTGGCAGACTGAAGGGAGCAGACATACTTTCTGCCTACAGCCATTTCTCTGCCGTGCTATTCGACAACAAGCTACGCTGCAGCTATATGAACTGGTGAAAAAACATCATCACATTGTATGGCGATGGTCGACTTTGTGAATATGGATAATAATAATAATTTTAATAATAATTTGCTGCGTAGGAGGATGGTTAAATTTTATGGTTAAGTAACATGACATGATTAAATGTCGCTTCTTTCCCTGTTACTCTCACTGTTTCACTTTGTCTGCCCGTTTCTAAAGAGGGAAAGCACTTGATATTACTGTGGTTAAATTTCTTAATAGAAAAATACTGCTGTGCTGTAAATGCCACCGGAAGCTTATATTAAATACTACAGAGTGCATACTTGTACATTAATGATGCACAGAAAATATCTACATTTTCCTTTTTCCCCATTTTTTCACAAGTTTAACTCAGTAAATGCACCAGAGATTCCATTAGAACCTGGCCCAAGTGCAGTGCAGCGCACTAAAAAGAAAAGGTTATTAGGACGACAGGACATATTTTTTGAAATAATGGAAACAAAGTTGGATCTATCCGGTAGAAAAGCGACAAGGGAGTAGTAGAGCTAATGGCATGGTCCATGTCTCGCGGAAATTTTTTTTCGTTTTATCTGTCTATAAAGTACAGGCAAGTTAAAGTGATTGAATTTGTCCAACTGTCAAAAATGCACTTTGATATCGTTTCAATATCCTATCTTATCCATCTCCATATCACACACACAGCTTGCTTTCAAATAGTTTTTGAAGGTTTTTATAGTCACTACTCGTTGCACTGCATATTATTTTTTTAGTGTGTGGTCTAGTCTGTGTCTCCTCGACTCATTCTGAAATCTGAATTGCCAACGGATTGACTACACAAGGACCCAGCACAACCACCTATCCATACTCCCTTTACCATGCATGCCGTATTATTGCTTAAGTTTGACGTTATCAATGGAACGTGGTTAGCCATAATGATACCGAAACGTTATTACCGTTGTCATCCTCGACCAACTTTCCCGTCACTTTGAGTGGTTTTTGTGAACGACTCAGCTTAAATGTGTATTCTGCTGCTGCTGTGGTGCTGCTCCACAAAAATAAAATACTGCTGTTGGGCAGATGAGGCTGAAACTTGAAACACCATATTTTCTCCGCATAATATCCAATAGAAAATAACTTGCATTTCTACTTCTAATACCGCATTCCCGACTGAGAGTGGTATCATATGAATGCACGATTGCTTTTACTGCCCCACAGTCCTCAAACCGCGCTTTCATCATATAATCATTCAGAGAATAGATAGGTAGATCCACAGACCTAGACAGAAAACCAGCCATCGTCATCACCACCACCACCATCACAACAGATAGGATGAAACTTATTGCCACCGTATCATATCATCTCACACAATCACCACCCAACCGCAACTTGTACTCACCGAAATAAATTTCCATTTTAACTTTCAAAGAAGCACATGATGAGATGAGCAAGTGTCAAATAGTGGACACGCTTATTATTTTTCCTGCTGTATAGAAAAAGGTAAATATAGGTACATATTTACTCTTACGATGATCAACGCAGAGACAGACACTATTCCTTTTCCCGAACAGTATACTTTTGTTATTTGTGAGTATTTTTACAAAGTACTTATATACTCCTAACTTTTTCTGCTGTCTAAGGGCCAGTCCACTTTTTGATGCCGTAAAGCGAGAGAGAGAAGAGAAAAAAGCATTATTGCATGTCACACATTTCCATCCCTTTCTATCGCGCTTCACTGAATCACAGAAAACCAGGTCTGCATTCTCATCATCATTATCATCACCCTGATCTCTTCTC
Organism: Homidia socia; assembly: GCA_036850745.1. Classification (NCBI taxonomy): domain Eukaryota; kingdom Metazoa; phylum Arthropoda; class Collembola; order Entomobryomorpha; family Entomobryidae; genus Homidia; species Homidia socia. The sequence goes on from JAANSP010004224.1 coordinate 3,260, forward strand.
TATTTTCAATGCAGGATTGCACAGTCTGGCTGCGCGACAGCAGCAGAAGCATAGCAGTTGTATTGCCCGACGCTACAATAGTAAGAATGTATAAACCCACATAGAAATTTCACATCTCGTGCAAAGCAAAGCTTAGTTTTTGCCAACAGACAAGGCATACCAGTAGCATGATCGTGTGCGCTCAAGCGTAACTGTGAATATTATGTTGACGGCGATGAAAGTGTAAAAAAGGCTTCAGAGAGACAGAGACGGTATGATGATTATTTTTAGGGTAGCCTTGGCGAAAACTGGACATTGAATGGACGGTGGTGGTTGTGTTCATGCAATAAATAAATATAGGCTCGATTGAAAGTCTCCACGTTGCTATCACAGAATGTGTCAAACAGCTAATAAATTTTTATTTGCTATTCATACTCGTCTTTATTGTTGTTGTTACTTTTTTAAAGAAATGCATCGGTGCATGAATAATGCACATTTATATCATATATACCACGGAGGTTGGAAGCTAGAGGGCAGAAGACAATTTTTACACTTTTTGTACGCATCACAGTTGGATAGTTGTTATGCTTGCTATTATAGCAGCAATATAAAGCAAATGATAAATTGAATGATGATCTTCTGTTGTTCATACCGACAGCATTATAAAATTCCTTTTACTTTATTTTTCCTTCTTATTTTTTATGTTTTTATTGCTGCGTGAAACTAATATTTTTCTAGTGTGTTTTATATACTTACGGTTGATCTTGTTCTTTGGTGTGATGACAGGGCTGAGGACTATTTGCCATCATCCCAAAGATCGCCGTTGTCGTCATCCCTTTTAGAACAACAACAGCGGGAAGAGCGGAAGGAATGTAATCCATGCTGGAGCGGTCCCACATGTCAAGAATATGGTAAGTATATTTGGGGAAGAAGCAAAAGAGATGATAAACCTATTTCAATATAATTTAACACGAGACACAACAATAATATTATGTTTATTCTTTTCCACCGCCACACCACACTATACATATACAAATATGCCTTATTATTAGTATTATCATTATTATTTCCATATAGTTATAAATATTCCTCCCAACATCCATCATCTCGTTGAGTAATGTCATCACCGCAAAATGTAACATCAACAAAAAATACATACCTACACACACACCAGCAGTGGCAGCAGCACTATAAAAACACCGCTAAGCTCACGTGTACATTTATAAAACACAAGTTCACTCGAAAGTTGTTGCAGTCGTTTTCCCTGTTTCTGTTGTTGTACCGGATCTCCTCTCAAGAAAAACTCGAATTACACGCTATACATATATGCCAAAGTAATAATAATAACAACAATATTAGCTGTGTTATAGATGGATGCCGGGTGAAATGAATATAAGATGGATGGATAGATATATACTTAGCATAACATGAAATCCTTATAGCGTCCAAACATTTATTATTATTTTCTCTTTCATATCCACATCACCAACCAACCTTTCTACCATTTTTTCCCCTCTGTCGAATATCCTCATACTCATACTTCTACTGCATACTTTACTCTTCTCTGTTGTCGCGTTAAAACACAAGCCTACTTCACATTCATAGGAAAATCACTCTTTGTTTAAAGTAAGCAGCAAGAGAGAAGAGCAGAAAACAACAACATCAGCAACAACAACGACTGAGATCCGACCGCCGACACCACTTTCTATTTCACTATATCATCATATCATTCCTCCTCCTCACCCCCGTGCTTCTCATATCATAAACGGCTGGTTTCATGGGTCGCCCAGAAAACATCAAAATTTATGCGTATTACGTGCATGGATACTTATCCATAACAGCTGAGCCTACGCAAGGCTTTCTCCGTCTCTTTCTCCCTAGCCAGCCATGATGCCATCCACCCCTAGAGGTGGAGTAAATAGTCTTGGTCGTCAATGTTGTATTTTGTTTCAATATCATATGTACATGTATACATACATACATACTATTACATACATATAATATAGTTTAAAGAGCATACATACCTATATTTATATTTGTAGGTACTCAACAACACACACACACACACACACATGATAATATCCGTGTTGGATACGGTGATGCAAGCATCAGAAAAAAATATGCATAAACAACATGGAAATTGAGTCCCAAAACAGCAGCAGCATCAACATTTTACGCGCCTTTGCTGCTTTCTGCTCTCATGGTTCTCCGTTCAAAATGCGTAATACATTTTACTTTGGGTCGTTGTGGGGCACACACCAACATAAATAAATAAATATTCCAGAGATTTCCCTACGTTTTTCTTGTCTGTTTTTTCATATGCATGTTTCTTTCCCTCTCTACTTTCTCTCTCTTTTTTATGTTGTTACTCTGATACAATTTGGTGGAAGAAAAAAAAGAAAAAAAACAAGTCACCGTCTGTTGTTTTTTTATAACCTGATAAGGCCCTTGGATTTTTGCATGATCGGGTGTCAAAGAGTTGTGTATAATGCATGAATGGTCAAACAGTTCAAGTATTTATATCATGACATGCTTTTCCTCTGTCTCGTCCTCGATTCTCTTTCACTCTACTTGTTTTTACATCTTTTGAAGTAAAACCTTTCTCCCGTTACGTATATTTATTTTTTATCTCTGTGCTTCCAACCGCTCTTCTTACCCATGACCATAACATTAAAAAACGGACATGTTGAATGCATTTATATTATTATCGTTATTGCGTTAGAAAGGAATATATGTTAAATATACATTCCCACTGGAAATTCTTTTGGATTTAAAAAAAATGTTTTAGGTATTTAATTTAATATCTCAAATATTTAGAAAACACAATATATTTTTCTTTAAGCTATATTTTCTTTCGACCAGAAAAAAACTTCAGTATAAAGGTATTTAAATTTATTTAAAAAAAAAAACGTATGAAAGATTTCAGTTTTTAGACAAGCATTTGTAATTTGAATACTACAAAAAAAGAGAGCATCAAACCAAAATTCGTCCTGGTAAAACATTTTGTTTGTCTGCTCATATTAAATTTTATTAAGCTTGCTTTGACCTAGACCCGCAGAACAAGGCACTGAAGAAGTAGGAATAGTACATTTATATTTCTCTTGACATGACGTAAAGAAGAAGGATGCTGATACTAGCACAAAAGCAACAACAACAAAATCATCTCTCAGAGTATTAAGACATGGAAACAATATTGTGTGTTAGTAGAACACACACACTCAGCAAGAATGCATATTTATTATTCTTCCTGTGAACCAAGTAAAATCATAAGAACAAGTGTGTAAATAAAAAGCTTCTTACTCCAAAAAACCCTCAAGTTTAAATGGGCACATAGTATGATGTGCTATGCATGTACAGATAGTAATAATGATATGTAACAGTGGTGGTTAGTACGGTGGTAACATCCACTTTCACATTTAAATTCATCCCTTTTTTGGGCGAAACTCAGCCAAGCAAAAAAAGTAAATAGGTGAAGGAAAAGGGGAACCCTTTTTAACATGACCCATCCATTAACATTTACACATGCAATAAATTTTAAGTGGTTTTCCCTGTGGAGGAAAGAGAATGAAGAATATGGAAAAGAAAGAAAGAAAGCATTTTAAAGTGGAAAATGTGCTTTTATACCATCTCATTTCTCTGATTAATACAATATTCAACAGCGGCAGGAGCAATAAAGTAATATACTAGCCACTTTTCTAAAAGTTTATTTGGGTGAAAAAAAAACAAAGCGCACTTTGCATTCATTTCAAAAGGTATATTTAAAACATGTTATGGTGGTTATATAGAGTATATATTTAGCAGTAGCGTTGGTATAGGCATTTCTAAAGTAAGTGGTTTCTGGTGATGATCTCGTTTTCATTGTACTCCCCAAAAATTAAACCACGTTTTACCCTCATCCTTTTTTGAACATGTAATATTTTAATAGGCCAAACGGGGTAAATAGAATAATGGGTGTATAATATTTACATTATTAGGTTTTTTCTCAGGGTGGTGTACTCCCTCTCTGGAGACGTTTTTGAGCAGGTTATTACTATTATTGCATTCCTTAACTAATGAGGGAGATCAGCAGCGGAAGATATATCGCATAAAGGTGGCTTACTTACGTGCAGTTGAAGTAAACAAGCCCATCCGTCGGTAATGGCGGCGCACAAATACAAAACACCGCATTCTGGCATGTGCCATTAGAAATAATGGGTATACGTGTGTGGTAGGAAAAATTTAAATAAATTAAAAAAGCAAAATAAATATATCTTGTGAAAATTAGAGTCGGTTGTCAGACGATAATGGTGGTAGGGAAAGCATGCGTGCTTCTGTGGGATCAAAAACAAAAGGAAAATTCATATTATTTTTTATTCATTCTTTAATCAGCTTGACGGTGTATTTTTTGTAAAAGGATAAAGCGTTCAAGATAAATGGTGATGAGATGCAAACTGCCGCTTTGGGAAAGAGCAATCGTAAAGCGCTTTATTGGATTTTTTGGCAGAAATTATATCTACCTATTTAATATTTATTGTACGTGACCCATAAAAAATATAGTTTGAAGTCATTATTTGACGAGAAAAAAATGCACCGCACGCTGTTGTTTTTTTAGAAAATAAATGCACAAAACAGTGTTGATAGTCTCTAAACCACAAACCACAACAATCACGCATGCTGTTTCCATAAATTGATAAGTACAAAGTATTTCTATGGATTTGCGCTAAATGAAGACAGTTAAGCGGTGGTAGTAGTTTTTGCATGTAAATAATTTTCCCTGTTGAGAAAGTATTAATGCCTCTCTTAACTCAAGAGAGAAATGTGAATGCAGTTTTGCAAAAAAATATTTAATGTATTTATTTATTGTAATTAAAACACATTTAACAATTGGAGAATAAAGCAAACACCCACCCACACACACACATTTAAATACACTAACAACAGCACACATTGCAAATAAAAATCTATTCATTTTCCGTTTTTTTTTCATACAATTTTATGGTCACCAAACTTTCCACATATCCCTTGAATACGTGTGTGTAGTAGTGTAGGCATTTGTTATTTTGCTGGTCTTTTTTATGTTTCTATCCTTCTTGTCGAATACGTCTGTTTGTTGATCCTGTGATGGTAATTAATGATATTTTTGCTCTAGTCGACAGATTCTCTCCTCGATTTTTGGCAGAGGAGCCATTTTTCATTGTGGATAGCTCATCTGCTCTAACAATCCTACCCTTTCCGTCTGTTCCCTCGGTTGACTCAACAGAAGGACTTTTTCCGTTTGTTAATGCAGAACAGACGTCCTCATCATTCTCATCGCCCCTGTCATCACTCCAAGCAACAACCTCCCGAGCAAGCAAAGGAGAAAGTAAGGGCAACATTACATCTATATCATTTCCAATAGCTTTATTCTCTGCGTGTTTTTTCCACAAATATGTGCGCATATAGTAAATTATAGAGATGTTGAAATAAATACTCCCACTTTCTCTCATTCACTCTCTATTCTTTATTTTCATACTCGACATTATTATCGTCATCAACAAATTTTTGCTGGTTTTGCAGGTTCTTCTTCCTCTTCCACGAAACCCAATTTGTTGGATTCTAATTTAAGTAACGAAGAATCCAAACTCAGCAGCAGCAGTACCTCTCAGTTTGCAGAGTATTCAGACAACAGCGGTAGTAATGGCGGCAGTGGCAATGCAGCAAGATCACCCCCTTTATTTCGGATCGAGGCAGCTGATGATGACTTGGGCCTCACATGCCAGCTTGGTCAAGTAGGACCAGCTGCCACATGCCCATGTGCAACCCCAAGATATAAGGTGATAGGGGCCAGTACTACAATCCCTGATGATAGATCATTAGCTTCTTCTTCTTCTTCTTCTACCAATCACCCTGAGGAGACTGATAACAATCGACCTTTACATGAGAGTAGCTTTTATAATTCCTTACCAGAGACAAATTTATCAAATTTTCCCCACTCTTCTTCTTCTTCTTCCTCACCATCTTCGAATATCAACACACAACAATACCATCATCATCATACAACAGACGGTGACTCTGCTGACGACAATTCTCCAGCACGTTGCCCTAGCGGCTGGGCAACAACGCAATGTCAAAAGCTTAATTCAATCATGTTCTTTGCTGATGAGGAAACGGGTGATGTCTTTCTCCAAAATGGATATAATCTTCAGCTTGGAAGATACTATTTTATTACACTTCAAGTGTATGGTAAGATGAACTACTTTTTTATTTTGCACAATATTACTATTATTACCATTTAAGTATGTATGTAGTAGGGGTGTACTTACCTACATACATAGTGTTCACTGCGCTTCTGGCACAAAAAAGGAGTACAACACCAGCTTGACATACTTAAGTCGTCTCTTGTAGCCTTTCATCATCGTCATCACCGCAATTTTTTTGCCCTTTCTTCGAAACACCAAACTATCAAATCAACACCATTGCCACCACCACATCTCCATCATAATTCACTAAAAATCTTTTTTTCACTTTGATCCTGACATGGATTCTTGCCTTGAAAGAATCTCCTCAAAGACAAGAACAGATTGGATGTTTGAGAGAGGAAGATTACCTATAAATATTTTAGTAGACTAGATGTTGGCCTTTGAAAATGTAACAATGACATGCATCAGTCTTGTTTAGAAAATCAAAGCATTCTTGGTTAAACTTGTGCACGCGGCGTGTATTGTCCTGATGTGCGGTGCTACCGTAATGCGTCAGATGAAAGTCAGATAAAAATGCAAAAAATTACACTTTAGTAGGAAAGCAATTGATTTGGATGTACCTACCCTACCACTCATACAATCTCCATTGTTTAGCACAAAATTACAATTAACTATTTTAACAGGCCATCAAAATTGATTCGAAATTTGAGTTTTGTAGTTAGATTACAAATTATGCGTTTATTCTAATCCTTGCATTTATTTTTTCAAACTACATAAATTGAGGAGATTAACTCTGCTTCGTCCATGTTTTCTGATGTAGTACACTATTTTTTAACGCTACAAAACTCTCGTAATTTAATTGGTCCACTTTATCATCTTAGAAGCATTTTTTACTCTTTACTAATTCATGTGATTAGGTAGTTACAGGTGAGGGAAAATGAAAAATGCATGTTCATTTGATCCCTTTTATCTAATTTTATAATAACTCACGGTAAAAGCTGCAGGATGAAGAAAATATTAAAAA
>JAANSP010004225.1:0-10417 GCA_036850745.1 Homidia socia
TATTTAAACCTACCTTGTTCACAAAATTCAGATGAATCTAACAGAATAGTTATCTTAATTAATCCACACTAGTAATAGTTTTACTTTCTTTTTCTAATAATTTTTAAAAAGAAAAATTGAACTTCTCTACTATCCAAGTATCCACATCATTCTATGCAACTTCTATGCAACTTCTATGCTACATTTTTGTTTATTTTCTGCAGAATCACTGTCAACATTCAAATTTAATTTTAGCGCCTATCTTGGTTTTCAATGTACCGACTTGAACAACATATGTAGTAAATGGGATACATAATTTACTATTCTGTCTCCAGTGACCCCGTCGAGTTTTCCCAAAAAGCTGCAGGCTGCAAGCTGTTGCCTTTGCCTATCCAATATTGCCGATCGCCATCATCAAAATATCATCATCCCACGACTTTGCTTACACACCTAGCGTGTAACAATAACGTAGATGAGCTGCTGGAGAAGGCGTGTACAACAGAAAGCAATAAGGATTTGATTGGACAGACGACAGGAAAAGGCAGTGCTTTCCTTTCGATACAATTGGGATTGTACTTTCCCTGGCCAGCAAGCTGCTACTTACCAGTTAATCTTACTAGTGTTGCTCTGCAAATAAAGTTTAAGAATCTTGACAAATTATCTTTGCATAAATCTCCCTGTTACCTGTTCAAAGTAATAGGTTTGATTTTATTTCGAGCCACTTTGTAGACTAAAAACAATTATTATTCATTGTATGCAACTATGCAAAGTACTGCTTTCACCAGTGATTTTCTCCATACGTGCATATTGCAAGAAGTATATTTTTGCGTGAATTTAATACAATAATTTTGTTTTTAAAGACAAATGTCGTCAGATAGAATAACAATGCTGACAAAGAGAGAGAAACCGTCAGTGTTAAAAGTCAATCAGCTATATAAGTCATTTAAAGAATATCTGAATTTCAGATAATATTGTCAAGTTCAAAGTTGACATAATACGGCACAATAATGAATGTGCATGCCTATTTACATGCTAATGTTTTAAGGTCTCAATTTTTCAAAGTAATTAAGCTAAATAAAAAAGAGAAATGATAATTTGGGCTAAAAAATTTGGCTTAGCACATGCATACGGCATTTTAACTTTTTGTTTCGTTCTCAAAAGCATATATTTCTGATAGTGGAGGATCAAAAGACATGATTCTCTTTTACACTGCACCACCACCAACAAGTGGCAAATGCATTTCTACTTGCAAACTGCATGCATATTAAATTTGTTCTTTCATATCCAACATGGAGTAATTACAGAGAAGTTGGAAAAGAGAAAAATGCATAATAAGCAGTTTCTAATATTTTATTAATCTTGTAATAATAATAATTCTCTTCTCCTGGTTTTCTATAGCTGTTACTGCTGCCACCGCTCTGGCTCGTTCCATGTTTTATTCTCGGCTGTACATTTACGAAAATGTTGACCAGCGAGCGGCGGCAATAGCAGCAGAAGGAAAGCGAGGAAGCAATTTGATAGTGTTGGTTATCACCATCTCTTTACTTGCCATCACTATATTTCTTCTCCATTTCTCCTCTCTTATCGCTACTTAGCAGGCAATCATCCTCATTATATCTTTACCAGCAGCAGCAGCAGAAGGAGCAAAACAAGTAATATGAACAAATAAAGTACTACTAGGGGAATTTCGAAGCAATATAATGGAAAAAGATGCCTTCAGCTATATATCAAGACAGGTATGCTCACAGGCACTGTAATTCCAAACAGAAAAAAGATTATGTGTATGCGGATCATCAAAATGATGTAAGTAGATTCTTTTCAATTGCATTTTAACAAAAAAAGAGATATATATTCAATCATGAAGTTTTGTGGATTTAAGCGTGATGATAAAATATCACATTTTGTATTGTAGATACTTTCAGATAGACAAGATTCCGATTTCTATTGAAAAATTGAGAGCATGATCATCATCATCGCCATTGCCAGCTTCATAAAACTTATGCTGAAATCCACAGCAGCTATATATATTATCTTTCTTGCTGTATATTGCAAACACATCATCATTTTTCCTCCTTTATCCAACAATAGTATAAAAGGCTTGAGCACACGGGAATATTATGCTTGCTGCTGCTACTACTACGGGACCATGGTTGGCTTATAATATCATCATCATCACTACCACCATCCTACTACAATTACACATCTCCCATATATTATTTTACATTGCGAGTTTTCGTCGTAGTAGCAGCGAAGAAAGGAAAACGGCAACTTGTAAAAGTGTTCTCGCTATATATTTACTACTTTACCTCCTCTCATCTCATCTGCTCGTCTTGTTCAGCAGCCCATGTTGTCTCATCATCACCACAACTCTATCTATCTATCTAATCTCTCTCTCGGTATATTTTATAGTTCTCCTTCTCAACAACTCAGTATATATTTTCTAGTGGTTATTATTTGGTTTAGAGGCTGGTTGGTGCTACCATTGCCAGACTTGGAGCCGTACAAATTGTCAGAGATATAAATATATATTTTATATACATACATAAATTGTGTGTGCACGCAATCTTATATGGCCGAAAACTCTATTCTATACGATGTAGGTAATCATAATCATCGTCATCCTCTTTTGCTGAACAGCAAGCTAGCACCACCGTACTATTGACTATTATTACAGCAAAACAGCAAGCTCTTATTTACTGCTTACTGCTGGTTTAGTAAATATATTGTGCATATATATATAGTCCATCCATTCCATCCCTTTTTCATATTATTGCATATACACAACGCAGAAAGAATAAGAAGGCGAGAAAGACTTTACTTGTTCTTGTTTTGTTGCGTACGTGCCTCACTTGTATTACTACTAGGTATATAGACTGGTTTGTTGTGTGTGTACTACTGCACAAGTAGTGGTGTATATACTTTTTCATCATCATGCTATGATCATCATCGTGAAAAAACTCCATGTAAAAGTACACATCCACAATAATAATATTGCTTTGCATGCATTATTATTATTATTTGTAAGTACTACTTTTGGGCACTGACTTTTTAGGGATTAAAATGTGAAGGAAATCGTCGTCATCACCATCATCAGCCAGCTATAGCATCGTCAACAGAAGCAGCAAAGAGAACACATCACATATAATAACAACAGCTATAATATGATGGGCATCTCGCAACAACATCAAGTACTAGTACCACCACCACAACAACTACTACTGGTCCGATAGGGATCCATCCATTCCTTCATTAACAGGCAGAGGCACACACACACAATTGTTAACAGAAGCAGCAAAAGTAAGTTAGAAGGAAAGACGAAGGGAGAAAAAAAAAGAATTGAAAAAAGTGTTATATAAGCGGCTAAGCAAGTTCACCAGCCACACTGGTACTGCTGAAACTGCCGTAATATAAAAAAAACTTGATATTATACTCCTCTGCTGCTGCTCTTCTTGTTGATGAAATAAACTTGTGTAAAATAAAAGTACACGGAGGACTGTGTAAACTTTTAGAAGGAGAGAGAATAAGCAAGGAGGAGAATAAGAAGAAAAAGAAGAAAAGTGTATATATTCAATAATAATAATATATGTATTATTTTTGTGTTTGTGTAGGGGTTAATATTCCTTCTTACTGACTTGCTTGCTCTGCTGCTGCTATGAACAAGAAGAGTCTTCAACCATGGTCAATGGTTAGTAGCCTTCTTCTCGGTTTTAGAGAAAAATGTGAAATTACGACGAGAAGAAAAATATTAAATTTTATTCTTATAACATAATATATATAGTACAGCTACAAAGAGGAAATAGTTTTGCTAAATATTATAAATACATACCAAATAAAAGTTAAGTTCCTACAAATAAGTATACATATAGATAGACAGATAGCTTTAGTAGAAACTGACCAATTTTTTCGTATACAGATTTTCCAGATTTAATACTGCTGCTATTATTATTATTGTAGAACAAGCAAACAGACATTGGTCGAATCATTAGGAAAAGAGTTTTTAACGCTGATTTGTACATACATAAATGGTAGATTATATATTATATAGTTTGCAACAACAAGTGAGATAAAATAGAAAAAAATGTGTAAAGATATTTTGTGGTGAAACAAAAGCAAAGGACTTTTTCCGGGTGAAAAGTATGTGCGTGTAAAAAGGAGAACTGTACATACCTAATTACTATTTTGTGAAAATAATGATGGAGGCGGAAACATTGCAATATAATTTTTTGAACAGCAGTAGCAGTGTGCAGAGAAAATGCTGAAATGTGTACGTGAAGAGAGCAGCTTTTTGAGAGAAAACGAGAAAGTGAATTTTCTAACTGTAATCTTTTCTTTAGTGAAATTCTACTCTTGTTTGCCTTCACTCGGTGGGAACTTGAACTGGTAAGTTATTTTTCTTGTATTTGCAACTTTTTTTCAGAGTGAGAGCCAATATTCTTTAAAAAGCTTACCAACTTGTCATTTGATTTGCATCAGATTGAAAAGAGAATATGAAGCGACGTGTGAATGTGATACGTTCGTGAGTTTCGTCACACAAAAGTAAAAACGAACAAATATGCAAATTTTATTCAGGGTAGTGATTCCTGAAGGCGCTAAACTTTACACGGGTTGTCCAATTGGGAACATTTTGGAATCTGCATATTTTTCATTAATTTAAATAAACGATAAGCTTACGAGATTGTCCTGTAGTGCTATCGGATGTATTGACTATGCCTGTCTTTGAACTAAAGGCTATTGAGCCCACTCGTGATTAAGAAACTATTTAAAATTTATTTACAATTTCACAGAGTTAAATTTTTATACTTTTCCCTTCCATTTTTTCTCAAAATTTGCGAACCTATTCAGAAACTAGTAGGGAATGTGACAGGCCCATGAAGTGGAAAAATAATAAAGCTTCGTATTGAACTATTTAGACAAAATTGTACATGTGGACCACATTTTTTATTTTTAGGGCAAAGGTAATAAACCTCCAAAAACAAAAAGATACCCCCATCTTTTGCATCACCTTAATACACTATTATAATTGAGCCCACTCGTGATTAAGAAACTATTTAAAATTTATTTACAATTTCACAGAGTTTAATTTTTATACTTTTCCCTTCCATTTTTCAATTTTTTCTCAAAATTTGCGAACCTATTCAGAAACTAGTAGGGAATGTGACAGGCCCATTAAGTGGAAAAATAATAAAGCTTCGTATTGAACTATTTAGACAAAATTGTACATGTGGACCACATTTTTTATTTTTTGGAGCAAAGGTAATAAACCTCCAAAAACAAAAAGATGCCCCCATCTTTTGCATCACCTTAATACACTATTATTCATTCATAAAGGTCATTGCATCATTGTGGATGGCAGTTTACTACTAGCAAACTGCAGACACGTTTCTTGATAATTTCAATAGGAACTTTCACACATGAGGGAGTAGCGTATGTTTATAGTAAAACGACTACTATACTTGGTGAAGAAGGCATACATGGAAATCAAAGCTGCAAGTTACGACGATGCATCAGTAAAGAGACCATTACCTGAATCCACAAATCATGTGTACTTAAAGCAATCTACAAAAATCATTGAAGCAACTTCAGAACCTGCCTGCTTTGCACTCCTTCACCAAGAGGCAAGGCAAGCGAAAACAAATCAAATATGGGGAAAGCCAAACCCGTGAAGAGGGTCGCGCAACCGCCTCCCTTGAAGATCTCAACGTCCCTTTTCCAAAGAAAGTCAAAAACTTCTCAAGGTGCTGGGCAAATTGACAGAGACGTTTCTACTCCAACTTCTTCAAAGAAATCAGGTAAAGGAGCCCCCAGCACGCCGAGCAAAGCGAAACAAGTAAAGGGAAAGGAACTGACGAAAACGACTAGCAAATCAGCAACAGTGAAAGTTGGTAAAGATGCAAACTCTTCCTCCTCCTCTTCTTCCTCCAGTCCAAATAAAAAACTCACAAAACAACAACAACAAAAGGCTGCTGCGTCTGGAAAGAAATCTCAAGACAAAAGAACTTCCAGTCCGGTGGAAACAAAAAGTGGGAAAAAGGAGAAAGCTGCTGCTGCTGCTCCAGTCATAAAGAAGGGGAAGGCAGGTGGAAAAGCTTCAACAACCCCATTGAAAGGTACATTAGCAAAAGGAAAGGCAGCAGTTAAAAAGAAACAGCGCTACTCATCGTCATCGTCTTCTTCCTCCTCATCCTCGTCGTCATCGTCTTCAGACGGGGAAAAGCCAACAAGAACGAGCACAGCGCAGAGCAGAAAAGCTGCAGCGGCGAAGAGAAAATCTAGAGATTCCAGCGAATATGATTCACCTAGTCCCAGTACCAGATTGAGAAGCCCTGATTCGGAGAAAGTAACGACAAGAAAGCGTTCCAAAAGTGATTCAGAGTCTCCTCCGCCACAGAAAGTGGCAAGAGTGGGAGAAAAATGGGGAAAGAATGTGGGCAATAAAAAGAAAGGTGCTGTTCAGAAAAAGTCGGCGGCGGCGGTGGCAGCTGCAAAAAATGTGGCAAAAAAAGTAGCCAAAAAAACTGTACCCTCAATAGTTGCCTCAAAGAAAAAGACTGTGGTGAAAAAGCCGGAAAAATCCGTGTCCTCGAGTAAATCGTCATCCTCTTCTGCAAGCAGTAAAGCCAAAGATACATCATCATCTTCCTCTTCATCTATTAAAGACAAGGTAAAGAAAAAGGCGGAAAAGATTCAAAAGAAGACAAGCACGACGGCAACAACTGCAGCGAAAACGAAGCCCAGTAAATTGGTCAAGGTGAAACCGAAGGCCAAACCGAAAACAAAAATCAAAGTGAAACGAATGGCATCTCTAAACGCGAAAGCAATCCTAGAAGCTAGCTTTAGCTTTGAACCTTCAGAGAAAAAGCAGCGTAGTCCAGCACCAAGTTCCTCGTCATCAACACCAATCCAAAAATCAACAAAATCTACTGCTAGCACGTCGACGTCCACCGATGAACTGACTGCTAGTAATGCTAAAGGTGCTACTGGTGCAGCGACGTCAGCGGCATCATCATTGTCGGTGCACGACATTAAACCATCTAGTGCTTCAACGTCAACCTCAACGCTTACAAGTAGTAGTAAATCTAGTAGCACGACGCCGAAAAACACTGAGCCAAAAAAGAAGGACGTTGCGGTCACCGCGACAGTTTCCACCTCCACATCTCCTACGCCACCTGAAATGCCAGAGACTTGCTTAGCATCTCCAAAAACGTTCAAAAGAAGTCCAGTCCCTGTGAAAAGTGAAAAGAAGCAGCGGAAGTCAGTTGATGCCTCCAGCTCGACAACGAGTGCGGGCAGCAGCAGAAGAGAAAGCGTTTCCAGCACCAAAAGCAGCAATAGAGATACTCAAACAGCCAAGTTTCCTCCCTCTTCTAATGCCTCACTTAGCGTTGGAACATCCACACAAACAAGTGGAGAGAGTAGTGGTGGTGGTACAGCAATGAAAAAGGAGAAAGCATCGATAGCAGCAGCTACGGGGAAAGCAGGAAGCAGGCGGTCTAGCACTGCAACCAGTTCTGTTGCAACTTCTACCCCTGCTGCCGCCAACAAGAACAGCACCACCACCGCTACCAGTACCGATGTTTCCACATCCACAGGGAAAAGTAAGGAGAAGAGTGGGAAGAAGAAGCAAAAGATGGTAGCCGCCGCCACGACAAATACCAGCATGTCTACAACCTCCACATCCACGTCAACATCCCCGATACCAATGTGGAATGAGTGTGATGCGGCTTCAGAGAAACGTACGGTTCTGCCAACAACGGCTTCCGTTCCCAAGAAGAAAAAGGATAGAAGTAATAGCAGTGGAGGAAGGGATAAAATTCAGGTAGGGAAATTATTATGCTCCTTTTATTCTCTTTTTCACCTTATTACAACGCACTGCTTTATGATAAATGGCTCAAAAGAACAAAAAAGCTACGAAACAAAGTTCCATATATGCACATATATTTTAAGCACAATAAGCACAATATTTTGTAAAGTTCACTTTTTGATCTCCTTCCTCTACGTTTAGAACGGCATAATTAAATGGTATGGTTTAACCTCAGCTGCTGTAATGTGTATTATTAACATAGCTTAATATTTCAGTTTAATTTTGATGCATCTAAACTACAACTTGTACCAAATAATACTTCATAAACTTCCTGAAGTAGATAGACAAATGTCATTATCGTTCCTTTCTTTCCAGCTTGTATACTGTAAATTTTAAGTGAGGTCTGGTAAGGCAAGTAGTATCACACAAGGCCACGTAGTCTTAAAGAAAACGGTAAATAACTAGGCTGTATTATTTGTCTATCTACATCATGCTGATGATGAGTAAAGTACAATAATGCAATAAGTATAATAGTCTGCGTTTCTCAAGAGCAACGAGGAAATTATCATGAATTATTATGACGCAACCCTTTTTCAATTACTTTTATATGTGTGTTTCTGCCATTTATGAAAAGATGGAGCAACAAGCAGTGTAACCACTGCTGATGCGTGAATATGCTTTTGTGGTGAAGTGTTGCGTGCTGAAAAAGAAGAAAGTCGCTCCTTGGGAATGCAAAAAAAACCCAAGAGTCGTACGTACATGATGTACATAAGTATATGATAACTGTTTCAATGTATCGAGATATTTACTGAACATATTTCAGTGCGAATAGATCATCTTTATCATATCTAGCTAAATGTTTTCTGAGAAAACTTTTCTCTCTTCACCCCAGGCGATTAGTTTTACATAACTACTGGGCATAACCGCTCACATTGAGAATTTATCTGTTTAGAATAGGAATTTCTGATTTCATACTAAAATTTATTTATTACAACAAAATCAAATGTACTCACATCGATTTTGTGAATTTTAAAAAGTGTTTACTTTGGTATCATCCTTTATCATCTACCAAGTTTCACTGATTTTGTTTTCCTGACTCAGACTTTTTATCTACTTTACTTCATGCAGTTGAGTATATATTTAGAACACTTTAAAAAATGTTCCCAGGCTTTTAGAGGTTTGTGTTGATTTTAAAGTAAACTTAGGTATGAAGTCCAAAAAATATCTTGAATTCAGAATTTAAGTACCTATGCACTACTGCCATAATTTTTCATGTTAGTCGGACCCGAAAAATATAAGCCAGCTACAGCATTTTTGAAACTTGAGAAGGTGAAACCATTAAAGAGCTGTATGAACTTTTTCGTCTTAAATGCCATCATGGGTTATGGGCAACGGGCAACGGGCATAGCACCTGTCTGTGTATGTAGAAAAGGTATCAAAAATTTCTCTGGAAAGAACGCAAGTGAAAGCTGCCCAAACGCATTTTATACGTAAAAAATAATTGACCCTCACATAACAGTTTCAAGTGATCATTATATAGTTGAAAGCCGGTTTGACTGTCTAGTAACCCTAACAAATGACCTCATCAGTCGGAAAGGAAAGGTGAGGCTCTGCTAATTGTCCATATGTGTAAGTTTGTGATCAAAAGTTCCGCATGGGAATTTAATATCTTTCAAAATAATCACCAAGTTTATGCAACATTTTTATTTTACTTTCCTTTTCAAAATCCAAACAACTTATTTCAGGAAATAAAACTCCACACGAGTAAAATAAACGATCAGTCAAAAACCACGATCTCAGTTGTCATTTTATAATACTAAAGTATCTGAAAAAACATAACATATAGAGAATAATGTACAACCCAATAATTGCTTTCAACTTAAGTTCTTTTTGTGTGGTCAAGCCAGCAGTTTCACTTTTAACTTGGCATACATTTTCTATTATAACACGTATAGTGAGCAACGTCAATTCTCCCAATTCAAGTAGATAACCCAATTCCTTGTTAGGCATACGTAACAAGTACTAACAACAACAGTAAAACGATCGGTTTACAATTGCATTGCATAACAATTATAATAATTTTTTGTAAAGTTAAAGATAAAAATGGTTAGCAATGTGTGTGTGCGTTCTACACGTTTAATATTTTCATTGACGAGTTGCTCCTAGCCTCAAGTAAAATGTGTATATGTAATATATTTGTTGTACATTTCCTATTTATATAAATGCAATGTATTTTTGTGGTGTGTCTGTCTCAACAACATTTTATTCCTCGAAAAATATCATATAAACCTTAACAATGGCGCATTATATCATTTTATTTCAAAAGTTACATATAAACATTTTTGAACATTATATGTATGCCATTAATATCATGTGCATGGGATGTGAAGTTACGCACTGTCAGAATTGTACAAACAAACAATGAAAAACAGATCGAACCCTTTGATGACAGCAAGGTAATTGCACACGTACACTGCATTGCTTTATCTACAAAGCCGGTGGTTTATGGTTTGTTAAAGAGTGAACAGCAGCATAGCAGAAGCAACACAGGAAGAGAAAGGGAGGGTTGACTTTGTCTCGAATTGCAGCAGCACCAGCAACAGTCTACTTTTTTAATGACAATTAGTATCATTATTA
>JAANSP010004227.1:0-10417 GCA_036850745.1 Homidia socia
GCTTTATACACCTACCTACCTGCCTTGAGGAAAAAGTAATAATAAAAAAGAGGGAATATACAATCAGTCTATACATTATAGTGGTAATCCTACTCTTCTGTCCTCAGGTTCTCGTAGAAGGTAGGTGCTTCCCCATGTTCCAAGTTCATTGTACCGTGGTTCCTTCCTTTTGTCGTGTTGCCTGATGATGAGGAGGAGGACGACGACGATGGTGGTGATGGAGAAAGAGGATACCACGTTTTTTCTATCTGATTAACTCCCGTTAACAGCCAACACGGCAACAACAGAGCAACGTCTTTTTCCTCTTGTTATACAACAAATAAATTAACTTTTTCCTGTGCTTATAGTAGCTAGCTACCGTACTTCTTGGGTGAAAAGAAATTTGAAAAATTGGTTGATGGGAACGTAAGAAATAAGGCACAAGGCTAAGCAAAACACCTTTCACGTTTCTTCACCAGCTTTTGTTATAATTTTCCCGTTGTCGTCGTATCGTCTTTGCTTGTTTTCTTCTTTTCTTGTTGTTGCTTCGTTAGAGAGAGGGAGAGAGAGATGGTGAAAAAAGCAACAAATTTGCAGCTTGTTTCTTCTCAGGTTTCTTTCCAATAGAATGAGTGAGAAAAGAAAAGATAAGTAGATACAGAGATATTGTGTAGCAGCTTCATCCTCTGAAACTAACTGGTATAGCAGTGGAAAAAAGAAAGTCTATCCGCCTTTTGTCATTATCGTCATCATTATTATTATTGTAAACAGGGAATTTGCTAAAAGGAAGCAGTATGGAAAAGCATGGATGGCTGCCTACTTTCATCATTGTGTGTGGCTAAAAAAAGTTTTCAAGGTGCTTTTAGCAAATTATCATGAGGACAACAAAAGACAAGCAAGTTGATGGTCTAGAATGGCGTACCAGCTCTGGAGATGCATACATACATATTTTTTCTATATTCTTTTTTCCTTGAGTAATTGACTAAAGTGGGGGAAACTGCGTAATTTTTTCCTGAAGAAATTTTGTCTTTTTTCATACCCTGCATTTTACATAACGACTCCTCCTCCTCCTCCAACTTTCATCATTGTGTGTGGCTAAAAAAAGTTTTCAAGGTGCTTTTAGCAAATGATCATGAGGACAACAAAAGACAAGCAAGTTGACGGTCTAGAATGGCGTACCAGCTCTGGAGATGCATGCATACATATTTTTTCTATCTTCTTTTTTCCTTGAGTAATTGACTAAAGTGGGGGAAACTGCGTAATTTTTTCCTCAAGAAAATTTGTCTTTTTTTCATACTCTGCATTTTACATAACGACTCCTCCTCCTCCTCCTCCTCCTGTTCTTCTGCAAATATTTTCCTTCTTTTGAAAACTAGTCAACTATCTAAAGTCAACTTGTAGTAACCTTTGTTTAATTTGCGCACACAAGGAAGGAAGCAACTCTTCTTTTACTGTTCAGTAAAACCACCATCATCCTCATCATATAAAAAACCAACAGGAAATTTTATTCCATGGGTAAAAATGCTTTATTATTTTTTGTCGTTTTTTTATTTTAAATATAGGAAAACTTGCACGGAAGCACTTTAACTAGCAGCTGTCTTCTCGACTGCTACTGCTGCTGTGTTGATGTTTTCTTTTCTTTTTTTCTTCTCTTCCTCCTCTCATTGTTCATGGTGATGATGGTGGTGTTGGTGCTGATGAATAAAAGGGGAGCTATGTGTGCCATCGTGGTATTTAAGTATACTGCTTCCGGGGGAAAGTCAATAGAGTACTTTTTAGGAAAAAAAGTTTTTAAGACGAATTTTTTTCTCTCTCTCCCTTTCTGTTGTTGTTCAAGTAGAAGAGACGAAGAAGAATAAGTGTAGTGACAAAGAATATATGTAAGGAACAATGGTGACCTGAGTGGGTTAGAAAATGGAAGGAAATGACTAAAAATGCTGTTTACTTTTCTTTCTTTCTCTCACTCCTTCAAAGCTTGCTATATATAAAAAATATTTTTTTCTCTTGCCACCAGCAAAATTTGCACCAAAAAAAGAATAAGGACTTTTATCTAGCAGCAGTAGAGTAACAAAATTGGTAGCAATAGTAGTAAATATTCTTTCCCTTTCTTTCTCTACTGTCTGTGTCAACTTTTTTTCTTCTCTCGACTTTATGTTGTTGTTCCATCATACACAAACTATTTTCATGGGCCAATGATCACCCGTTAAAAGGCACAAAAGTAGGGAAAAGGAAAGGGAAAAAAGAACGAAAAGGGAAAAGTGGCTTTAACTTGGTTTATACCATACAGTGTATATCTTGTGTGCATGTGTTGTGTGTATGCATTCACCTGATAAAAAAGTTAGCACAGAAAGAAAAGAAAGTGACGATGTGAAAAAGAAGAGGATAGCAAGTTAAATTTTTTCCTTATGTCATGTCATCTTTTTTCGCGCTTTACTTACAAAAAAGTCAGTGTAAAAGAAGAAGAACAGACAGAGAAGAGAAACCAGTTTTTTATATGTGAGCAATGTATACGTTTTTGATGCTCGTAAAAAAAGTTACAAGGTATATTTTATGTAGGTTGCTGAGACTCACACAGTGAGTGAGCATGCTGTTTGCTGGGGCGTTCGTATAAGCGCTTCATACAAGTTGGTTGGATGAGATCCCACTGGAGGATTTCTGTCTAAAGTCAATTACATCTCACTCTATCTTGGTCTCCCGGTGAAAATAAAAGGCGGGTGACTTTCCACCATATATAGCTTATAGATTAGTTTCACTTGAAACATTATATGGGATGCGATGATGCTATATAATATGTATATAATTATTTATGTATGTATATTTTTTCATGTCACCTGCAATGAAAAAGAAAAAATGCAAGCCTCTTTCATAGCCACCCTCGAAAAATGTATGTAACAAAATATATTATATTGCATTTTTATGACGAGGCAGCCAATAGGAAAAAAATAAATTCAAGAGAGGCATTACATGTTCATAAGTCTATAGTAAGTAGTAGTGCCTCTATAGGCTTTACTCGTTCCTATGATGCTTTTCATCATTGTTTTTTCTCTGCTGCACTACTAAAAAGGTTTTGTAGCGTTTTCTCCCAGTTTTCTGTTCGTTGTTCTATTTTATGACTTTTGTAAAAGCAGGAATGAATCCGGTGTCATTTTTACTACTATATAGTACTACTCCTGCTCTGTGCTACTTCATGCAAGGAACATAATGACAGGACAAGAGAAGGAAAAAATAAAGTAGGAGAAATAGCAGCAGTAAAGCACGAGAAAAGTGAAGTGAATTTGGCCGGGAAAATGAATGTCAATACTTACGTTTTATGCTTTTCTTTTTACTTGTATATGCAAAATGCATATAAAATGAAGGATGCCGACGAGAAAGGAATGAAATGAGTGTCTATATACCTACTTACATACAATATAGCACAAAAGCGACATGATGATCACAAGCATATATTATACAACATGGNCCTACTTACATACAATATAGCACAAAAGCGACATGATGATCACAAGCATATATTATACAACATGGACAAGGAAGACTATTTTTAACGACCGGTAAGAATACTGGAAAACGTAAAGAGCAAAATCTGCTTCTGTGTTTCTCTGCTGTCGCGTTCTTTATATTAGTACGGTGCTGCTCTAGTTTCACTCTGTTTATCTCTCCCAGAGATAATTTTGAGCCAAGACAGAGAGAGAGAGAGAGAGAGTTGCAGTCAGCAGAGGATGCTGTTTAAAAAAGTAAGTGTCGTCGTGTACTAAAAGACCTCTCTTGAGTGTACACATATATTTTTGTTGTTTGATGCGCTGACGATGATGAGAATGAGAAGGAGCAAGAAAATCATTTTTCCTTTTTGGCATGAACGATGATGATGTGACACACACTTTTAGTGCATTTCTTCTCTGCTGCGCCAACATAAATATAAACAGGAAGATGAAAAAGAAGAAAGTTTTTAGGAGAACAGAGACAGAGAGAGACTGAGGGCACATTATAAAGCGTTTGTGCAGTGGAAGCAATAGAATAGTTAAACTTTTCAGTGGAAACGCCAGCACTGCAAAATATCTTTTCACTTCCTTTTACGTTGTGAAGCTGTTGTAAGTAGCTAGTAGTTTGTACATCCTTTCTCCCAAACTGTCAATTTTTGCCATTTTACAAGTATATGTATATAAGGCTGTTATGGTGGTGGTGGTGGTAATAGTAGTAAAAGTAGCTCTCTCATTTCATCTCGCTTTTTGCACGGATTGATGATGACGCTGATGCAAGCAAACGTTGACTTTTTACTCTGCCTAAAAAGCAAAACAATAATGATGGAATTTGAAGAGTGATGATGAGAAGAAGAAGAAGGAAGAGGAGGAAGAGAACATCCAACCATTTTCTGCTTCACTGCGTACTTTTGATTCTTCTTCTAGACTACTACTTGTTTGTGGATAGACTGCCATAAATAGAGAGAGACGCATATAGTTTCACTTGCACTTTTCCACTTGAAGCTTCTCTGCTGCTGGAAACAAGAAATATTTTAGATGATGATGGTCTTTAGGAAAATGGAAAAGTAGAGAGAGAAGAATGAAAGAAGATGCTGTGTTGTCTGATGTTTTGTGCCAGTTTAAGAGGTGCTTTTCTGCTTCCTCCAGCTGCAATTCGTAGAACTGATGATTGTCACTTTCTTTTTGAAAGGGGATGGAAGAGGAAACGCTTTACAAAACTTTGTTTTATCATCATCAGCAGCAACATATACAGTAGCATCAAAGAACAGAGAGATAGTCCAGACGAAAGGCTTATATAAGTTTTCTCCATGTATATTTATATATTATCTACGTAGAATTTGTACAATAAATACCTACATGCCTGTATGTAAAGACGACTGTCTCTGGCAGTTATGATTGTAATGGGATGTGTGAAGAAAGCAGAAAGTGAAAGGAGAGGAAAAGGCATGAAATAGCTTGCTTGTCTCCACTGGGCTTGTATGTTCATTCATGCAATAAAATTATTAGGTATACCTTCAAGTACAAGACGCATTTTAACAGTCAGAGAGAGAGAGAAGAAGAAATACTGTAAACGGAATAAAAAAACATACATCAGGAAAAATAAAACGTATACATAATTTGTCTAGTGTCTTTCTTTGTTTAGTTTGGTCATAACGCCGTATAATATGAAACAGGCGGCGGAGATGTCGGAAAGTCTAAATTCAAAAATATGGCTCTTGTTTCATTTTTTGGTCGACAACCACCGGTAGAAAATAAGCAGTGTACAGCAAAAAAATCTTGTGCGTGCAGGGGATATGGGAGTGAAAAGGGGAAATGTAAAAAAACTCTCCATTTGTAACCATTATTGTCAAGTAAGAAACACACAAGTTGTAGGAGGAGAAGGCACAATAATATGGCGTCATGCAATGAAAATGGAACTTGTCTACAGTTTCATTTCTTGGAATGAAGAAGAAGAGGCACGCGAGGGAGATGATTTTGCTGGCTTGGCTGCTTTATTTCCATTCCACTTTCACTAGACTGCTTTCCGAGTTGGATAAGCAGGGGAGAAAAGAATAAGATTGGGGGAGATTTTTTTGACTCGCTTCTTCTTCTTTTTCTTTGTTATTAATAATCATTTTAGTGGAAAGATAAGCAAAAGGAAATGGGAGACGAAATGTGATATTTTTTATCGGAAAGAATAAAAAATACGCTTACTTGAAAATGTTTCCGAAAATATTTTGTCTTTTCCGAGCATACAATCTTTCCAAAACTTTTTAGGTATATTTTTTACTGTAGGAAAAAATCTCTGAGAGTATATATGGTCGTATTATTCCATAAAATAAAGTAATAATAATGGGTATACTTTTTGGTTGCTTGTAATGTAATGTAATAGCCGCAATAAATGCCTGGTGCAGACATGGAAAAAATAACTTGGTCAGTATCTCTCCTCATCATCCATGTTTTCCTTCCCACGTGCAAATTCTTCTCTGTACTATACGTCGCCTTGAAAATAAAAAAAAAACTTTTTTTCTTCGTTTCTCCTTTTGCACCAACAATGAGCACTCTTTTTTCCCTTATACAATCATAACAATTATAACTGTCATTGTGCATTTTGAGAGACAAGTAGTAGGGGAAATGGGTCACTTGATGTAAAGTATAATAATACGACAAACTACTAATACTATTGCCACTACCACCACCACCAAATATATCTGTCCGTCTCCTTTTTCTGATAAGTGTCTATCTCTTCAGCTGTAAACGCGAAATAAAATGGATAATTGAGGAAAAAGTAGAGGCGGAACAAGAAAAAAAGTAAAGTATGGTAAGTGGAGTAATAAAGTAAGGCTAAGTGCATGCGACTGTATAGAGAACACACAAAAAAGTTTATTTTTCCTTTAGCAAAATTATCTAAAGAAAAAAAGTTGATATTTCTGCTTCCTCCTCTTGTCATTATTACTATTCTTTCTTCATGGAAAAGAGTACTGTGTTTGGAGAGTGGAGTTAAATGAAGGAAGAATCTGTTAAAGCTTGCATGTAATATCATGTGTAATCGTCTGGTAGATATGAAAGGACATACTTGTCATCATCATGACATCTTTACTAGGCTAATAATAATACCAGACCAGACCACCACCAGCACTACAACAAAACTATATAAGTAGTGTACTTTGGCACTTCTCATTAAAAAGAAGGAAAAGAAGAAGAAAAAAGTTTGGACATTTCCTGTAATAGAAAAGGACACTCATCTCATCTCTTCATTCTTCTCGTATTATTATTATAGTTCCCTTTTGCTACTTGTTATATAGCTGGTCTCTCTGTATAGTCCAGTGAGTGTCATCATTATGTCAGCTGATTGTGATTACCCGAAAAAAAGAGAAATCTAGGTAGAAATATACCAGTTGTTATATGGCATGGCGTTTTTATGTTTATGCCTTACTCGAGGAGGATAACAACTGTCATGTAATTTGCACGAGGAAAAAAAGTGAAAACGGGCTAGTGCCCCTTCAGTCTCGTTATCACACTTGGTTGATGGGAACTTTGGGAATATATATGTTTTCCAAAGGGATTCCTTTTTGTTCCATATTATCCTCCGTATTACATTATTCCTTGTCCTTATCATGTGTGGGTATATACAACATGCTTATCTGTGTGTGGAGGAGAAGAGGGAAATTGAAGAGAGTTACTGCTGCTGTTGCTGCTAGAGGCAATTTGTTGGTGTGCTCTGTCTCCTCTCTTTCTCTGTTGACTATTTGCTTTCATCACAACTTCTTATCTTGCTTGTGCCATATAAAAGCAGACTTTTAGCCAGTGACTCGCGCTCTAGCAAGAAAATTAATGAAAAACCGAGTAGTTACTACTGAGTTAGCGAATGGGCAGACCGGAAGCAGTGAGACCCCAACCCCAGCCTGTCGATAATAAATCCTAAGCACTCACAAATCATTTTCTTTGATCATCATCAACACAGACCAGCTTACTTACTACAAATTTCGACAATTTTATGCCAGGGAAAACGCCGGCTTTTCCTTGAGCTGCCTCATGATTCATGATCATAGATATCAATAATATCAGTACCGTTATATATATACACACACAGAGAGCAATTAAAACGTATATACAATTTATCAAATTCACAATCCAGACTGTACATATATTAGGGCGTATATATGTATATATCCGTATATAATACCTTGCCTGGTTCCTCAGTGGAGGAGACTGAACTCTGCTCTTTAATAACTCGCCAAAATTCCTCCGCCTCCGTAATCATCAAACATTGCTCCATTTTACTTATCATAATTTTTTAAAGACAGCATCACAACAACAACTCATGAAGGGGAAGATAGACTGAGAGGAACCCTCTGGAGAAAGTAATCATCAAACATTGCTCCATTTTACTTATCATAATTTTTTAAAGACAGCATCACAACAACAACTCATGAAGGGGAAGATAGACTGAGAGGAACCCTCTGGAGAGAAGTAGGAGTAGGGAACACCAAAGGAAATTCCCTTTCCGCTCTAATTTTTTACTCCCTTCCAAGAAAAAAATAGGCTAAAAATCTTGAATATTATCATAACAAGCTACATAATATGCTTCTATTATGTATAAAAATAGGCAAGCATGTTTGAACTGTTGTTGTTCCGTACGATGATGGCAAAGAAGACAAACTCTTGCTCACGTTGAAGATGATCTGTTGAAATAATATTTTAGCAGAAGGAGCAACCAGAGAAGAAGCACCCTTCTCCGTCTATACATAACTCAAGTCTGCTTCCTCTCTCTTTCTCTTTCTATTTTTATTGCTTGTTGACTTATGCTCTTTTTCATCTATATCTTCTTCCCACGACGACTCCCCGCTGTAGTCATCGGTAAAAAAGCAGAGAGAGGAGCATCAACATCCTCTTGCACAAGTAGCTCGCTCCCAGTACTTATCTCGTTGCTCTGCGCCCTTCTTTGAAAATACGTTAACTTGTCTAATGTAATCATAACACATTCTTCTAATATATTTTTGCATATTTTAGGGGAGAGGGTGTGATAAATAGGCTGCTAGAGTGGTAGTAGTAGCAGTCACAGTAGTAAAGTATTTTTTGACGATAACACGGTTAGACACACACGCCATGTTACTCCATAGCTTTTCTGCTCTCATCCAAAAATAGTCCCTTTTTTGAGAGTCAAGTCTAAAAAAATACTCCATGAGAACATTGAACTGTATGTGAGTGCCTGCCATCATCATATAATATACATGCATAAGTAACAACAAAATCGTCATCATCCTCTTCAGCTGTATAGTGTAGTAGTTCACTTAAAATAAGAAAAGAAGGGAAAATTTGCTTTTTTTACTTTCTTCTTCTCTCTCTCTCTCTTCTTGAAAAATGAGCTTGTTGACAGTGCTCCAGAGAGAAGAGAACATGGCAATTTCTCTTTTTTTTGCTTGCCTGCTTGCCTATGTAGGTACGGACAAGAGGAAAAGTAGGTAATCGTGGTAGGTAGGTAGTAGTAGCAGTGATCATTTACTCTGGTCGTGCAAAATAAAGAAGCAGTGTTTGTGTAATAGTAATGTGTGGTGATAAATATAGGAAAATAACATGTAAAAGAAGGGAACATATAGCACCTCCATATTTTATTGTCCATCAATTTTCCTGCTATTTTTCACTCAAAACATGAGTTTTTCTTCTTCTTGAACAAGAGAAAGTGGTTGGTTATGTGCTTGTGATGCTGTCGATGATAGCGATGATGATGATGATGAAAGAGTAGTGATGGTAGTCGTGGTGGCGATGAAGATGAAAATCAAGTTATTATTCATAATGATTATGATAAAGTGGAGAAAAAGTCACTGATTGAAAGCTTTCTTCTATAGATGCTGCTTGTGAAGAAAATACTGACTGCCTCTCGGCAAGGTTCGGTTTTGTCATAAAACATTCATATTTGTCTGGAAACTATCAACGTATAATCCAAGTGCGATTTGTTTCCGTTACGTAATATATGAACAGCCCTCTATAATATTTTGTAACTTTTACTACTACTCCAGCCGCCGCCACTTGTCTCGCTCAGTCAGTAACAGGTGGCGATGAAGATGAAAATCAAGTTATTATTCATAATGATTATGATAAAGTGGAGAAAAAGTCACTGATTGAAAGCTTTCTTCTATAGATGCTGCTTGAGAAGAGAGAGAAAGAAAATAAGTCCATTATTGTTATCATCATCACGCCTACTTTATTTATTACCAAGCAGGAAAAATGTATAACAAATTGTGAGAAGGCAAGGCAGCATTCCAAAAATATTGACTGCCTCTAGGCAAGCTTTGGTTTTGTCATAAAAACATTCATATTTGTCTGGAGACTATCAACGCATAATCCAAGTGCGATTTGTTTCCGTTACGTAATATATGAACAGCCCTCTATAATATTTTGTAACTTTTACTACATACTCCAGCCGCCGCCACTTGTCTCGCTCAGTCAGTAACTTTGTTGTAACGCTTAAAAATGCGTGTGTGCTACTTTTGCCTATAGGCAAGAGATTTAACTCAATTTTGCTAGTGTTGTATAATCATTGTATTTTTATCATTGCCGCACCAATTTTCTTTACGATAAATCACCAGCAAATTTGAAATGAATTGGATATTTTGCATCGTTATTTTCAAGAGGAAATTTCATAAGGATTGGTATAGGTTATATATCCTGACTAAGCAACTGTATATATTTATATATTACAACCATCCATCAAAAAATGAGTAGAAAACTTTTCTCGTGAATAACCTTTTATTCACAAAAGTGTATTGTACGCTACTGTGCCCTATTAAAAATTACTAATAGCAGAAGAAAATTGAATGGGAGGAAAATAATGGAAAAGTGAAGGGGTGATAGTGATTGAATAAATTATTATACTACAGAAGAGAACGGATCAGAAAAAATGGAAATGCAAGTCAAAAAATTGAAAAATGGAGGAAAAAAGAGAAAGAAGTAAAGTATTTTTGAGAGTTATTAAAAAA